>VALG01002766.1:0-19418 GCA_009835305.1 Ipomoea purpurea
CCCCAAAACCCCAAACAACCCCAACACAACCCCAAAAAACACCACAAAACACATCCACACCAAAAACAACACACACAAAAAACACAAAAAACAACAAATCCAAACAAACCAACCACAAAAAAAAAAAAAATCAAAAAAAAAACCCCAAACCCAAAAACAAAAAACCACCCCCACACCACAAAAAAAAAAAATCCCCAAACCACCAACCACAACAAACAACAACAAACAAAACAAACACAACAACCAAATCACAACACCCAAAAAGCAACCAAACACAACAACAACCACACCAAACAAAAAACACACAAACAAAAAAACACACCAACCAAACAAACCAAAACACACCACACATCCCAACACACAACCCCAAAATAAACCACCTCCACTAAAAAAAAAAAACCCACAAAAACCAACAAAAACAATGAACCAAACCTCCCCCACACAACCCCCACCCACCACCTACAAAAAACACAAACACCAAAACAAACCAAACCCAAACCCCATAAAAAACCACACAAAAAAACAAAAAAAAACAAAACAAACCCAAACAAACACACCAAAAACAAAAAAAAAAAAAAAAACACTCAAATAAAAACAAAAAAAAAAAACACCAAACAAACAAAAATAAAACCAAAAAAAAAAAAAAAAAAACAAAAATACAAACAAAAGAAAAAAAAATAACCAAAAACAAACAAAAAAAAAAACAACAACACAAAAAACAAACACAAAAAAAACAAAAAAACAAATCAGACAACGCAACAACAATCAATCACAACAAAAACCAATAAAAATAAACAAAAAATGCAACCCCACCCACCAAGACCCCCCCCCCAAACCAAACATAAACAACCAAACCCTCCAAAAAAAAAACATAAAAAAACACCCCAAACAAAAAAAACAAACAAAAAAACCAAAAAACAAAAAAACAACCACAACAACAAAACCACACCCACCAACCCCAACCCCCCACCAACCAAACCAAAAACCAAAAACCAAAAAAAAAAAAAAATAACCAAAAAAAACACCCAAACTAAAAAAAAAAACACAAAAAAAAATAAACAACAAAACAACAACACAAAAAATAAAAAACACACGAACCACAACACACAAAAAACAAAAAAACACAACAACAACCCAACAACACACAAAACAAACAAAAACACACAAAAACACAACAAAAAAACAACCAACAAACAAAAAACCCCAAATAAAACACAACACACCAAAAAACACAACAAACCAAACAAATCCCAAAACCATCAAAAACAAAAAACAACAAAACATCAAACCACACACCTCAAAAACCAACCACAACACCAACACCAAAACCAACAAACCCACACAAACCACAACCAACTCCCCAAACCCCACAAAACCCCCGGCTCCGAAACCACCAAAAACACGAATACCACTAGATGCAAACCATCAAAATTGACACCCATAAAAACTCACAGGCAACTCACATATCAAGCATGAGCCAATCATGAAATTATATCTATGCAACATTACCTTACACTTCTTTTGCTCAAATACAAAAACAACTACACTCAACACTTCTGCTGGGAATGACAAGAATACAAACCCAATATAGACAAAATATCACTATTAATTTTTAGTTCAATTAAGCAAGAAAGGATAGTCACTTCTTATTTCGCTAAAATATTTATATATGTACCCCTCACCTGACCAGCAAACCGACGGCTTATGAACCGATAAAAACACCATATTAAAATAATGGAACCACATATACACTGGTATCTGACGGCAAGGCAGCAAAACACAGGTCATGGAAGAAGTCTCTTTGGTCCGGCAAAACACATGGCTGAACGAAAGAACGAAGCATCACCACCTAATAAGACAATTTTTAAAGTAATCAACCATTACAACGATCAATAAACCATTTTCAAAAATTTGGCTCTTTATTTCAAATGAAATTTGTAAATGTAGATAATAACAGTGATATAGCAAAACTCAAAACAATTGAAATTTAGCTCAAAAAAAATAAAAGATTCAAATAAAATGTTCCTCTTTTTATGCTAGAACATCATTTTTTCTTTGTAGAGAAATTAATGCTTAATAAGTTAAAATATTAAATGATCTTAAAGGATTTGAAAATTTAGTTAAAATGAAAAATATAATATAATTGGAAAAATCACATATCGGTATTCATTGTATTCATTGATAACATATTTTTGAGTTCACACACACACACACACACACACACCACACACACACACACACAACAACACAACACACACACAAACACACACACACACAACACACATAATAAATATATTATATATATATATATATAGTTTATAATAGTATATATTCAAAAAGAAAATTTTCACTATTATTCTATTAATAAAATTTTTTTGAGTTAATTTTATTTTTTGATGCCTATGACTATTGAGATGTTAAATTCTTCTATCTACATTTCAAACTGTTTAATTATTTAGACCCGTAAGTAAATTCAATTTTTTTCAATTTCATCTTTCACGTCTATATTACACGCCAAAAAGTGATTTTGAAAAAATTTTAATGAAAAATATTATTGAGGACAATTTAGTCATTTGGCCTCTCCTTACTTTTCTTCTTCTTACAAAAATTTTGTGTGCGTCTTTTTCCCACACCACATGGCCTGAGGATCTTCGAGGAAAACAACACAATTTAAAAGAGGTTTAAGTTTGATGGTGGTTGTTATTTGCACTACAGAGATAGGATAGGAAAGTAGAGAAGGCAGAATTAGGTAGGAAAATAAAGAAAAAGAAAGGAAGAAGAAGAAGGTTTCTGGATTAAAATTTGCATATCCTTTCTACATTGACCAGCTAATTTTGTAAGGATCTCTCCAAACCAATCCCTCAAAATCCCTAACTACTTATTACAGCTCAGCAACGAACAAAAGGAATGAACAAAAGGAATTTTATTTAAAAAACTACGCAAGGGTTAAAACGTCGTCGTTGGGCACCTTCAACTGCCAACTGCTAAACTGCCGACAACTCAACACGATGTTATTGGATTCCCTTCAACTGTCCTCAAATGCCGATATAAAACGGTGTCGTTTCCTTCCACTCTCAGAACCTTCCGGATGGTCGTGACAGTACCCTTCCTTCGGTAGATCCTTGACCCCAAGGATCAAACGATGGAAATTGCTTCGTCACATAGTAGTAGTCTTCCAGGTCTGCATTCTCTTTAGGAAGGTTCGACCATTGCACTAAGATTTGAGTTACAGCCTTATTGTCTCTCTCCACAGTGTCTTACTCAAAACAGCTATTGTTCAGCAAAAATCTGTCCATCATGTCCTGGTGGTTGGTGGATCAATCTGGGGCACAACCCCCTCTCCAATTCTTTTCTTCATCTGTGAGATGTGGAACAGAGGGGTGCAACAACACCAATTTTCTCAGTTACCTTATAGGTCCAAAGTACCTAGAGGACAGTTTAACATTTCTTCTTTACTACCACTGATACCTTCCTGTAAGTTGAAGCTTAATGTCACACCCAATCACCCACCTCCAAGGATCTCTCAGTCCTGCCTTTATCAGCTTGTTGTTTCATTCTGTGTTAAGCCTGCTTTCAGATTTTCCCTAAGGATGTAAGGATGGTGTCCCTCTCTGAACTCCAGGCATGCCTTCCTTCTCCTGAGGAGGTCCCTACTGCATGTATGGGAGGAGTGTAGCCATTACAAGGCTTAAAATGGGGTGCATTTGGAGAGGTGTGATAGTTTGTATTATACAAAAATTCAACTAAGTGTAACCATTTATTCTAGCTTTTGGGGTTCTGGAATACCATGCACCTAAGGTAACCTTCTAAGCATTGGTTTACCCTTTCTGTTTGGCCTCCGTCTAAAGGATGGTAAGCAGTAGAGAAGTTCAGCTTCACTTGCATCTGTTTGAATATAGACTGCCAAAACTTACTGGTAAAGATTTTGTCCCCTATCCGATGTGATATCCATAGGGAGTCCATGAAGTTTATAGATGTGTTCCATAATTATTTTTGCAATTCCCTTAGCAGTGTAAGGATGAGAGATTGCAATGGAGTGTGCATACTTAGTGAATCTGTCCATCGCCACCAGGATGACTTCCTTATGATTGGATTTAGGAGCCCCTCAACAAAATCCATGAAATGCTCTTCCAAAAATGGAATGTAATTCAGACTAATTATCTGCCACCTGCCTAGAGAGTGCATCAGCTACCTGTTTTTTAGGCCCTTTTTTTTTTGTACTTGATGGAATAATACAATCCCAACAGCTTTGCTAAGCCTCTCTATTGCACACCAGTAGTAATTTTCTATTCCAGTAAGAATTTGAGGCTGTTATGATTTGTCATTATAGTGAAATGCCTGCTAAGGAGGTAAGTCCTCCATTTGTCAATGGCATTTATGATGGATAGGTACTCCTTTTCATAAATGGATAATCCAAAGTGTTTCTCACCAAATGCCTTGCTAAAGAATGCAATTGGCTTCCCTTCTTGCAACAAGACATCCCCCATCCCTCTGTAACAAACATCTGCCTCCACTACAAACTCCTTTTGGAAATTGGGAAGGGCCAAAACTGGGGCAGTACATAATGCTTGCTTTGAGCTACTCGAAGGCTATTTCAGCTTCATCACTCCACTTGAAAGCATTTTTCTTAAGTAGGTTAGTGAGTGGTCTACTTATGATCCCATAAGATTTTATTAACCTCCTGTAGTAGCCAGCTAACCCTAGAAAACCCCTTAGAGCCTTCACTGTTGCTGGTTTAGGCCAAGCAGAAACTGCCTCAAGCTTAGATAGATCTATTTTAATGCCTTCACTAGAAATAAAGTGGCCTAGATATTCCACTTGATTCTTGGCAAAGGAAAATTTACTCAACTTAGCTAACAGATTATGATCCTTCATTAGCCTAAATACTTCTCTTAAATGCAGCCAATGATCTTCCCAGCACTTGCTATAGACCAATATATCATCAAAAAAGACCAATACAAACATCCTTAACAGTATAGTGCTTGAAATATTGCAAGTGCATTTGTGAGCTCAAAGGGAATTACCTTGAACTCATAGAGTCCCTGGTGGGTTCTAAAAGTTGTCTTAAATTCCTCCCCTTCTTTCATTCTGACCTGATGATAGCCTGACCTTAGGTCTAGTTTGGAAAATTAAAGCATCATGTTCCTGTCAGTTTTGAGAACAAGTCCTCTATCAAGGGAATTGGGAATTTATTTGTGATAGTGACACTGTTAAGAGCTCTGTAATTCACACAAAACCTCCAGGTATTTTCTTTTTTTGGGTACTAACAATACTGGTGAGGCAAAACATGATGAACTTGGCACAATGATCCCAGCAGATAGCATTTCTTCAACCATTTTCTCAATTACATTCTTCTAATCATATGAATACTTGTATGATCCAATGTTCACAGCTCCTAGAGCTAATGGAATTGAGTGATCAAGGGATTTGGAGGGGGGGTGGGGTGGGGTGGAAGGGTAGTAGGTTCAACAAATAAATCCTAGAATTCATGTAGTATAGTGGTGAGTTCTGGTATATCAGTGAGGGTTGAGGCAAGGTTTAGTTGGGGTTCTGTTTTGGTTTCAGATAAAATGAGAGAGTTGCATTGCACAAGGAATCCTTCACTCCACCCTTGTGCCATTTCTTTACTTGCTTGTCAGAAGTTGCTTTTAACATAATCTTCCTAGCCATGCCTTTAAGCAGTATTCTCTTCCCATCCTTGTGGAAGGAAATGCCAGGTGGTCTAGTATGCAATTGTATAGGAGAATACGTGTCCACCCAATCCATTTCCAAGACCATATCATACCTTACAAGCCTAAACAACCTAAAATCCTTAGTGAACTCTTCCCCCTGGATTTCCCACTTTAACATTGAGCAAACTGCATCACAAAGCACCTTCTCCCCATTTGCTACAGTCACTCTCAAGGGTTTGGCCTTCACAGGGTCCTTCCTCAATTGGCTGAGTAATTTGGGATCTAAGAAACTATGGGTACAACCACTGTCTACTAAAATTTCTATCTTTTGCTTTTGGACCAAACCTAGCAATTTTATAGTGTTCATGCCCTCCCCTCCAATCACTGCACAGAGGGACACCTCAGCTTCCTCACTACTCTTTTCTTCCTCAGTGAATTCTCATAAGTCATAATCCATTTGATCTTCTATCAGATTGAATGTTGGCCCCTTGCATCTATACCAAGGTTGCTTTGCTTCAAAACACTTAAAGCATCTCTTCTGCTCCCTCAACTAAGTCTTAAATCTGGTTAAGTCTAGGGCCACAGAATTGGATGATTGGGTTGATGGTGTAGGCTTAGGGTTGTAGGTTGTTGGGGTTAGTGTTTGGGGCTTGAGTGTGGTATGTTCTAGGGTTAGAAGGGGGTTTGGAATTCCAGGTGTTAGGTTTGTTGGCCTCATTGGTTTTCAATCCTTTTTCAAATTGTCTAGCCATCCATATGGCATCCCCCAGACTGTTAGGCTAGCAGTCTTAACAAAAATCTGAGGTTATACTTTAATCTTGCAACACAGTTTTCCATGAAATATGCTATCAGTCAATCCAGGATGAGCTTGTAGCAGATGACTTTTGAAAATCTTCATACCTATCTGCAAAGTCATCAACATATCCCCACTGCTTAAGTACTGCAAACTCCTCCATCAGTGACACTCCACTACTGCTAAACCTTCTGCAAATTGCCTCAGCAAACTGTTTCCATTGAACGCCATGTCTAAGCTCACATATATAACCTTCATACCTAATCCCCACTCTCCCAGATAGATTCACAAATAACAAGTTCATGATTTTATTTCTTAGAATGTAAGAGATCATGAAAGAACCTCTCACACCTGATTATCCAATTTCTAGGGTTTTCATAATTAAAACCAGGGAAATTAGCCTTGTACCTGGGGTAGAAATCCACAACCTGGTTTTTATTTGCTTATGCTCTTTTTAGGGTTCCAATTCACCTGTGGCCTATCAGTCTGGCAACCCTCATAGGGGATTCCAAACCTGGATCAAATTCTTCCAGTTCTGCCTCCTGCATTGGTGCCTTGTTAGGCCTTCCTCCTAGGCCAAAGCTAGTCTCTCCTGGAACTTGCCCTTGCACTGAGGACTGACCAGGGGAATCTCTCCATGATCGGAAGTGCTGGACGATTGAGTCTGATGATCTGCATCAATTTTTCTCTCAGACTCCCAAATTGTGTGGTAAGATTCTTGACAGACTCCTAGGTGGCTTGGAACTTGGTGTTGAGTTCCATGGTGGTGTTTTCTAGATTTCTTAGGCGATCCTCCATTGGGATCTAATACCTAGCTGTAATGCACTATAGAGATAGGATATGAAAGTAGAGAAGGCAGATTAGGTAGGGAAAGAAAGACGGAAAGGAAGAAGAAGAAGGTTTCTGGATTAAAATTTGCATAACTACTTTCTACGTTGGCTAGCTAATTTTGTAGAGAATCTCTCCAAACCAATCCCTCAAAATCCCTAACTACTTATTACAGCTCAGCAACAAACAAAAGGAATGATTTAAAAACTACGCAAGGGTAAAACGTCGTCGTGGGATACCTTCAATTGCCAACTGCTAACTGCCGGCAGCTCAAAACGATGTCGTTGGATTCCCTTCAACTATCCTCAACTGCTGATATAACAAGGTTTTGTTTCCTTCCACTCTCAGAACCTTCCAAGGCCGTGACTTCTACAATTTAGATCCAACAAGTGCAACTATAATTTTTAGGATATGAAGGACTTGTTGTTCGTGATGTAACTAAGGTCTCTCTAATTCCCATTTATGAATTATGAATTTTGATTAAATAGCTTATGAGTCTTTGAGTTCTGTTAGTCTTTTGTTTTCTTTGATTGATTGATTTATTTATTTATTTGTTAAATCCCTCATTCCTCTCCTATTTTCTTAATTGTTCTGGTTTTTAATTTTATTGTTTTTCTTAGGTTGAGCTGCCAACCAATGAAAGCTCAGGTAAAAAAATTGTGTTTACAATTTGGTGATTTTGTGTTTGGGCTAATCTAGTTTAGGCAAGGCATGCATACCAATGGAACATCAAAACCTGTTATCTTATTTAGACATTGTATTTTGGGTATTTTCAAATAATTAGCTGTTCACTTTACGTTTGTTGAAGGAAATCATAAACAAGTTACAATGATGCATTAGCTTCCCATAAATGCATCGCTGACGTTGTGGTCTGCTCATTTGCTTGTCTGTTATCACAACAAAGATGTTCATTGGGTTGATGTTGGAGTTCATCTTCCATGCATAATGTTGGTTGGTTATTGTATATGATATGTTCGAATGTTTCATAAGTGAGTCTATCTATTACTAGATTATGAGATTCATTGAAATGTTAGTGTAAATATGATTTGGTATTTGGTTGAGATGTAAATATGATTTGGTATTTGGTTGAGTAGTGGATCAAGCCATTCCCTACAACCAGCATTGAACACAGCATCCCTAGCTTACAAATGGGCAACTGAGTTCGCAGATCGCTTAACGAATATAAAGCTAACAATAGGAATAACTCTAGCTAATTCATGAATATCACCTAGAATAATATCAAAGGAGGTAAAAACATTATGACGGTTAAGACCGTGAATGAACAATTGGGAGTCTGATTCCACCTATACCGTCCTTAGCGCACCTGACTACCTCTCTCATTGCGATAGCTTCAGCCACCTTGGCCTGGAGCAGTCCATCCCAAGATTGGGACTTGGCTGCCACAAACTTCCCATTACAATCCCTCATAATAAAACCAATAGCTGCGTCCGTATTGATCTTAATGAAGCCAGCTGGGGGATTTCCCACTTGGATGAACAACAGGACACATTGATGGCAACTCTTTTGCTCCCTCAATGATTGATGCCTGAGTAGAATTAGTCCCATTCCCAAGTTGTTCCAACAAGCCTTTGCGAAAGAGCACTGCAGAAAAAGATGGGACACAGATTCTAGCCGGGAGCCACAAAGGGGCAGGTTGATTAGAACTCTTCTGACTGCAAGATTGTCTGCTGTGGAAGGATATTCACATCCTATGTGTGGTGGGGCATCTTAGCAAAGCAAAGTATCTTGCTATTCAATTTCCAATTCACATCAACAAAGTGTTCGGTTAAGCAAATATATCCCTCACTAGTGCATGTAGTCCATACATCAGAAGTTAAACAAATTTTATTTTTGACATTTTCCAACACTTGTTTAAGCTTCTCTTTTTCTTGAAAATAGAGCTTGGTAATGTCAGACACAAGTGTGCTTCTAGAGATACAAGGCACATCGGGATTCAATACTTTTGCCATTTTCTAATACCATCATATTCAACAAATGAAAATGGTAAATCATGTTTGATGACTGCAGAAGTTAACAACTCCCTAGCAACATTTGGATCTACTTTCCTAGATTCAAGTTTGCCTTCATTATTAACAAACATTTGCCAACATCATGAAACTTTAACATCCTATATGTGTCTTTGTGTCTCTTTAATGAAGAAGTTCCATATATCATTCACCCCCCCCCACAACTTTAAATTATTTAAACAAACATTGCATTTTGCCTTTGAATACCATCTTCACCAATTGAATCTTTGTAAAATAAGTCCACACATCAAGGCAAATTGTTTAGACTTAACTTTCTTGTAGAACTATCCAATCCTGGCATTCCTCAACAACATCATCGGCAATGGTATGAGTAGTTTGGTTCGCATTAGTTTGGTTCAAAGGCACGGAATCCATCACTACCAATCTGAACAGTACACTGTTTAAAAAAAAAAAAACAAATCAGTAGTTTAGTAGACTGTAAATCTGTAATCTACAATGTATACAAATCATATCCACAGTACAAATCACGAGCAATCTGAGTAGTACACTATTTTTTTAAACAAATCATATTTAAAAAAAAAAAACAAATATGTAGTACTAATTTTACTGAACTACTGTAAACTACTTTAAAACAAATCATATTTTTTTTACCTGGAGCTGTCGACCTGTCGTCTGTCGGAGTGGTGGTCGGCTAGTCGCTACTCACTGTTGGATGGAGTGGCTCGGAGAGTCGGACTGGTTGACGGTCGTGGTGGCAGCGCCGACTGTGAGGGATATAGCGAGAGGAAAGCGAGAAACGTTAGCGTTGCTAGGGGAATATGACTCGCCTCTCTGTTCTGCGATTTCGTTTAGTTACTGAGTTAAGGCTTTGAACGCAAGTTTGAGCTTTATGATTTAGGGAGTTAGGCTTTTAGTTTTATTTTAATTTATTTAGGATTTATGAATCAATATTCAAATACAATTCAAGGCACACAGACCATATAACTAATACTAGAGCTATCTAAGCTAAATCCACGAGTCCAACTAGCGTGCTCCGAAGCTACTAGTCAGTACCTGAAAAACATATGGTGTAACAACCGTAAGCGAATAATGCTGGTAACCCACTCCCACGCATTGAGTACAATATAGGTAGATATAAGAAAAGCATTTTGAAACTGGAATACATATATAATCCTAAGCAACACTAGCTTTAAAACCATGATCAAGACTCGAGAAACGGAAACAGACTGGACACCATAAAGCAATATAAGGATACTAGCATGCAACCTAAAATCACAAGATAGGACAGTAACAAGGCTCAGCAACAAACAATACAATAATAAGACTCAATAACAACAACAGATATTAACAACACACATGTCCATCTTTCAACCTTATACCAAGTTCCAACCTTTACTCCTCTCCATGCCACCCTTATATCGCCTCTATTATTCCTCCGGAGCACGCATGCTCCCCACCGACATACCGCCTACAAAACCACCGATCTGATAGCTCCGCAGTACCATTAACACATGATATGTGCCTATAACACAATAATCAAGGGTTCAGTGCCTATAGCACAATGGCATGGCACCGCTGCGCTAATAACTTGATCTATGCCTTTAGCACACTAATCAAGGGGGGTCTGTGCCTATAGCACAATGACCTAGAACTCATTGTGCTAAACCACCAACAAATATTTTCCACTAATCACATCTCTTTTCTCATCATGGACAAATAAATTAAAACAACCAATGCTCAATGATAACAACAACCATCAACACGTCAATCAACAATAGTAGTCAATCCTTAACAACAACAACACTCAAAGTTCAGCAACAACAATAATCAAAGTTTAACAACAACAATAATCAAAGTTTAACAACAACAATAATCAAGCTCAACAACAAAGATAACCCCGACACTCGACTCTTAAAACAGTACCCAAAACGTCACACGAGACTCATAAACACCAAACGGGGCACGTGGAAACAATGAACGGGGTAAAACCACACAATACACTACCCGTACCAGCGGGTGGTCAACCACCCGCCGGTGGGCGATCATGTACCAGCGGGTACACGGCGGGTGGTCGTCCACCCGCCGGCCACCCGTTGGTACGGGGGACGGGTACTAGCGGGTGGTCAGGTGGGGATTCGTCCCCCACCGACCCCCCGCTGGTACGCTGTTAACTCGACACTTTCGCAACCCGGGAATTCCTCAATTACACCAAAATCAATGCCTAATACATCCCAACACATAACAACAACAATAGGGACTTGAACACCAAGAATTATGCCAAGGAACCAACACAATTAAACCCCAAATACAAGCACCCATCATCCCAAGAATCAAGAATAATTACACAACGATTCAAGATTGTCAAAAACCTCAAGGACTCGATCATACCAAAACTTTAACGACAAGCCCAAACCTAGAATAACACCGAACATGCATAAACCCAGCCAAGAATTCCAAGAAAGTTATCAATAACAAGATTCACCGTATAAATCCTAAGGACAAGCTATAAACATAATTAAATACAAGAAACTGTTAATCATCACACAAGATCATCAAGATTGTTAAGAATATCAAGAATCCACCATATAAACCTAAAGAAAAGCTCTAACAAGATATACATACCAAAATCACACATTCAATCAACCAACGGAGCCAATCAATAAAAGATAGCAAGGAAAATAGGTTTTGTAAGACATGGGTTACCTCGTAGCTTAATTAAACTTCTCACAAATTCCTAGGATCTCCTCAAGGTCCTTTCCCTAATTGATCTTCCCTAGGCTTGGGGATGGGGAATTCTTTGATTATCTTTCGGGGAGGGATTCTCGTGTGAGGGGATAGGGATGGGTGGAAAGGGTTCTAAATGCCTTCTAATCTCTTTTAAATAGATTTAGGATTCCCTAATAGAATCTAAATAGGTAAGAGATTTAGGATTCCTAATATGAATCTGAATGGGTAAGAGGTTTAGGATTCCTAATATGAATCTGAAAGGTAAAAGGACCCTACTTATTTTACCTAAAGGGCTAACGGGTTTTATTTTAGACAAGTGTTCACGGTTCATCATGGACCATATCATTAATTAAGAAATCTTGACTAAATTAAATCCTTTTTAACTATTCTTTAAATGGAATTAATTAAATAATTAATCCAGGTTTAAGTGACTTAACACGAGGTTTACACTTCGTCCATGGCCGAAGACGAAGGAACACGAATAGGTCCTTCGTTTCCGGCAGCCTGGAGATGAAGAAACTTCTTCGTCTTCGGCCAGGGACGAAGAGCTCTTCGTCCCCGGTCGGATTCGTCTCCAGGTTGCTAGAGACGAAGATTGGTTCTTCGTCTCCGGCGGCAAACCTGTTTTTTTTTTGGTTATTTTAAATTATTATAATAAAATAAAAATTATTATTTTAACATGATAACCTCCACATCAGCAAGTAAACATGTCATTTTTTGCCCAATTGCAACATTTTACGTTGTTCAGTGACTCAATTGCATTCTTTTTGAGTTCAATGCCCTAATTGCATTTTCTTGTGTAGTTCGATGGCCTATTTGACCTTATTTTTAGAGTATAAGATACTGCAAGATGATGCTACCACTTGTCATAATCCCAGCCTTCTGACAGTTACATTCTGTTACTTTCTGTCATTAGCTTTCCCTCTCTTTTCCTTTGTATATAAGTTGTTGACTGTTGTTGATGAGTTCAATAATACAGAATACTTATTTTTCCTCTCAAATTTCAATGCATCGCAACATGGTATCAGAGCAAATAAATTGAGAGCTTCCTTACTATGAAAAACCGATGGCTTCGACGAATGCTTGGCCTCCGATTGGAAATCGCACAACGCCGGAGCACAATACAACAGGGATTCTGGCGGCCGGAAATACAGTTCATCTTCCTTCTCCTGTGTCGACAACTGATCCACTGCTAGTGAGGTAACTTTCGATCCCCAGGCTCTTTCGAATCCCTATTATCTACATGTTAATGAGAATCCAGCGCTAGAGCTAGTTTCCTACCATGGATGGCACAAACTATCATCCATGGGCCAGAACCATGACTATGGCTTTATCTTGCAAGAATAAACTGGCTTTCATAAATGGATCTATCACAAAACCTACTGAGAATAATCCATAAAGGTATCTAGCCTGAGAGAGATGCAACAACATAGTTGGATCTTGGATTGTACGAACCTTGTCTCCATCAATTGGTAGAAGTGTCTTATGGATAGATACTGCCTATGAAATATGGAGTGACTTGACGAGGAGGTTCAGTAAACATGATTTGTTCCGGATTGCTGAGATTAAGTGTGAAATTTATCAAACCAAACAAGCAGATAGTTCTTTAAATGAATATTTCACTAAGCATAAACTCTTATGGGATGAACTAGTCATACTTAGGCCTTTAATGAGTTGTGCCTGCACTACTAAATGTGAATGTGGAAAGAAACTTGATGAGCTGAATGAAAATTCCGAGAAGGATAAGTTGTTTATTTTTTTGATTGGTCTACATGAAAAGTATTCAGGAGCTAGAAACCAAATAATGCCTACCTGATGAGAATGAGGCATATTCCATGATTGCTCAACAAGAAAGGAAATTTGAAATGGCAAATACTGCTTTTGGTTGTCAACTGTATCAGTCTGGTGAAAATAGTGCAGACAGTGTCTTCATGGCTAGAACAGATGGACAGTCCCTGTCAACTTTCAAGAAGAATTCAGCAACCAATAAGAAGCCAGTGTGCACTTACTGTGGTTATACAAGCCATACCCAAGATAAATTCTATAAGAAGCATGGTTATCCCCCAGGTTGGAAACCAAGAACAAGAAATCAAGGTTTTGCAAATCAGGCACAAGGTCCACCTGTATCTCAGCAACTAATAATGAAAGTGGTATGACATTTACTCAAGAGGATGTCAAGAGGTTCATGGAGTTCATGCAAGCCAAGAATCAAATCAGTGGAAACTCAGTTCACCCTTTGATCAGCCCTCACATGTTACTGTCAACACCATTTCTTCTGATTCGTAGAGTGAAGGTATGATTCCTTCAACTAAATCAATTACAATTAATAGAGATGTGTGGATAGTGGACAGTGGTGCCACATACCATATTGTATGTGAAATAGGATTACTGAGTAGTCAAAGGCTCATAATCTGCATGTGAGCTTGCCAAGTGGGCAACAAGCTGATATTACTTCCATTGGTTCAGTACATCTATCCAATGACTTTGTTTTGCATAATGTGCTTCATGTTCCTGGTTTATGCTATAATCTGATATCAGTAGGTGTTTTTGTTAAGAACTCTAATTGTGAGATGGGGATACAGTCTGATCAATGCATTATACAGGGTGTTATCCATGGCAAAGTGGTTGGAAGGGCTGACTGCTGAATGCCTTTATCCATCTAAGTTTTTCCTGTTAAAACTCCATCTATATGCAATTCGCTATTTCTGTTTTCAATAGTGTAACTTGTGAACACATGCCAGACTGGGGCATACTTCACAATCCAAACTTCAATACTTAAAAGGTTTGGAACCTACTATCCAGATAAATAAAGAGATGATTTGTGATAGTTGTCATTTTGCCAAACAAAAAAGATTTCATTCTCTTCAGACATTTTATAGTGTTTCTGTTTCTGCTAACTATTTTGATCTAATTGCATGTGGCATCTAGGTAGGGACTAGGGGACCCTTTTCTAAGTTTCGACTAGGGACAGAGTAGAGCTCACTACCTTGACTATGGATAACGCGGGTGGTGTGGAGGGAGAATTGTAACACCCCGTGTTACGGCCTTCAATCCTGGATTAATTATTTAATTAATCCCGTTAATAATAATTAAATATGATTTAATTTGTTAGGTTTCCCTTTAATTAATTAATAAGGTCCACCATGAACCGTGGACCCCTTGCCTAAATTATAGTTTTAAGCCTATTAGGAATAAAAAGAGTAAACCTTTCCTAGTCAGATTCCAATTAGGAATCCTAGACCTATACATCTATTAGGAATAAAGAAAGTAGGCATTTACTATTCAGATTATGATTAGGATTCTTGATTCTATAAATAGGGGATTAGAAAACAATTACAACCCTCACCACCCATAATTATATTACACGAAAATATTCCAGGGAAGATCCCCCACCACCAAGCCTAGGGAGACCAATCGGATGGAAATCTTAGAGAAGAACCTTAGTAGACAAGGATCCTGATTAAGGCTAAGAGGTAACCCATGTCTCAACAAAACCTATTTTCCTTGCTATAATTATCTTCTTTGGCCTCCCTCTATATACTTGTGTCTTGATGAATCCGTTTATTTGATATTGATGATATGATCTTTGATAATGGGTGAGATGATTTTATGCGTATTCTTGATGATCTTTATGATGATAAGAGCTTTCTTGATGATTATGTAATGTTCTTGGTGAATCTTGATGTTTCTTGATATTAAAAGATGAACTATGATCTTGATGATTTAAATGTGATTAGAGCCCTAGGATGAATCGTGAAATTCGTATTATGATATTCTTGATGTATGGGTGGGAATTCGTATGTTCGGGTGTTGATATGTTTAGAAAAGCATGATAGGGTATGTGCCGTATGATTCTTGCTTTTTGATCTGTTAATTGTCTACGTGGTATCATGAATTGCGTTTAAAGGTGTCTAAGCATGGTTTCCACAAGAATCCCGGGACGTTTATTTTGATAAAGAGTCAATGGAGGGTAGGTGGGGGTAGGGAGACCCGCTACTTACCAGCGATCGGAAGTAACGCCGCGCAGCGAGCAGGCGACTGCCCGCTGGGCACCCGCTGTAACACCCCAGATTTTTTTAAACATTTAAAACTTATATAATAAAGGTGATGTCTCAATAAATCCCAAAGCGTAACATAAGAGTATGGGGTGCTATGCCAACCTGGGCTAGAGAACCCAAGTTGCACAGGCAGTCTAGCTACTGTCCTCCTGAAAGTAAATGCATAACATGGCACGCAGGCCAAAAAAGGGAGACTATACTACTACTACTGCTCCAGCTCTAGCGCGCTCCAGTGCTTAATCATCAGTGCCCTGAAAGCCAAATATATCTGTTCAGCGAGAGATGCTGTAACCCACTCCAACGCGTTGAAATACAATACATATAGCAAATATATATAGATATATAAAACCATATTTTAGCATGAAGATATATCCTACGAACTCTAGCTTTAAAACCGGGAATGACTCGACAGATGAAAGCCAGACACAAGGCAATAGTATAAACAGTCATATGCAGTCCACAATAGGATAAGGCAGATAAGGCAAGCATAAACCAATCATAGCCAACATAAACAGTCCCAACATAAATCCCAGTCACATCCATCAAGATATTCATACCACAACTCATCCATATCTCAACACATAGCACATTTGTTTGGCGCCACAGGACCAATCGCATGCCCATACATGAGGGTCAGCGCATATAGCTCTGACACGGCCCGCAGCACCCTGCCCCGTATCGCACACGGAGGGGTCGATCGCAACCGACAATGAACCGCAGCTCATAAGAATGTGTATTGACTGGCCGGAATTCTCTGACTACACCAGTTCGAACCGCAGCTCGGGAATGTCATCTGATTGCAGCCAGGAATCCCATCTGACTACAACCAGCTTCTTGGACCATGCCAGGATACCGTCATCCCGACTGCAGCCAGGAATCCCATTGACTGTAGCCGGCTTCTGAACGCAGCTCAGGATAACCAATCCGATCGCAACCGAATTGGGGCAACACCACACATAACACATAGCAAGCACATGCAAACCCACATTACACGTTGGAAGGGATAAACGTATAAATAACCTATGCGTGATCCATCACAACTAAGAATAGCCCTAAGGGTTCATACTTCTTCCACCTAGGTCAACGGGGTACCAATTCAACTAGCATGCAATATAATAGACTCATAAACCTACGAACGGTACCCGAAATATCAAACTAGACATAGGCACGACAAACGGGTCCGTTGGGACACCACGGGATCGGGGAAACATCAAACGGGGAAGCCGGGGTCCCGAGGGGGAAATTCCAGCGGGTAGCCGTGGGTGGGGGGTCACCCGCCGGCTGGCACTGTTCCGGGCAGCGGGTTGCCGGGGGCAGCTGCCCGCCCGCCGGCTGCCCGCTGCTATTTCGGCCGTGGGTAGGTGGCGGGTCCCCTACCCCCCACTACCCCCACTGACTCTTTTCACAACTTTTTCGCCGGGAACCGTGGAACCCGAAACCATGCTTAGACACTTTACAACGTAATTAACGGCAACACGTAGACAATTAACGGATCAAATACGAGAAACGAACGACACTTAACCTATCATGCTTTTCTAAACATAATCAACACCCAAACATGCGATTTCCCACCCGATAATCCAAGAATAATATCATACGATAACCTAGGGTTCTAATCACTTTTTATGTTAACAAGAATACGATTCGTCTTCTAATTGCAAGATTCGGTAAGAACAACACATAATCATCAAGGACCAATCAATCATCAAGAACATCAAGAACAACACATAATTATCAAGAATCCAATTAATCATCAAGAACATAATTATCAAGAAACTCCCAATATCAAGATTATCAAGATTCCCCATGGAATCATCAAATCAACATCAATAATAAATATCACCATAAATTTCGCCATTCAAAAATAATGGGGAAACCCTAAGGGGAAATCATAACTATGAAAATAGGTTTTGTTGAGACATGGGTTACCTCTTAGCCTTAATTAATTCCTTGGCTATGAAAGGATCTTTCTTTAAGCTTTCTTGATTTCTTGATTTCTCCTAGGGGAATTCTTGGAGCTCTTTGGGTGGTGGGAGATTATTGTGGTGGGATTCTAAATGCCTTCTAAGTTCCCTATTTATATGGGGGTTTAATCCTTTTAGGATTAGGTATGGGCTTTAGGGATGGGGGTCCATGGACTATGGTGGGCCTTTTCCCAACTTATCATAATAAGTTATTTCTTTCTTAAATGGGTCATTGATTAATTAATTACTTTTGGGTTTTAGGGCCCGTAAGCACGGGCCTGTTACCCGCTGCCGGAGGATCGTCCGCCGGCAGGCAGCCGGCGGGTGACTCACACCCACCCGGCCTCCCACTGGGAAATTTTACCAATCTTGGGTCTTCGGCTCCCCGCCGTTTTTGATGTTTCCGCGCATCCTCGTGGGTCCCACACGGACTGCTGTTTAATCGTGCCTAGTCTGTTTGATGGGTTTCGGGTTACGTTCATAGGATAAATGAGTCTTATATATTGCATGCTAGTTGAATTGGTAATCTGTTGGCCTAGGTGAAAGAAGTATGAACCCCTTAGGACTATTCTTAGTATGTGATGACACGCATAGGTTTTGTTATACGTTTTCTCCCCCTTCCCAATGTGTTAATGTGGGTTGCATGTGCTTGCTATGTGTTATGTGTGCATGATACCCCAATTTGGTTGCGATCAAATTGGTTATTCCTGAGCTGCGGGTTCAGAAGCTGGCTGCGGTCAGATTTACACTCTCGGGCTGCGGTCCACCGTTTGGTTGCGATCAAACGTTTTACATGAGCTGCGGTTCATATTTCCTGGTGCGGTCGATGACATTCTCCTTGGGCTGCGGTCCACTGTTTGGTTGCGATCAAATTATGATGAGCTGCGGTTCATCGGTCGGTTGCGATCGACCCCTTCGTGTTGCGATACGGGCAGGGTGCTGCGGGCCGTGTCAGAGCTATATGTGTTGACCCCCTCATGTATGTGCCATCGATTGGTCCTGTGGCGGCCACCAAAGTGGCTTGTGTGATGAGATAACCGAGTTGAATGATGATATGAAGAGATGAAGTGAATCTGTGAGCCATAGGAATATATGCAGTTCTTTATATGCTTGGTTATAACTATTGAATGTGTTTTATCCGGCCTATCTGTCCAGTCTATTCCGGTTTTTAAAGCTAGAGTATTCCTAGGATATATTTCATGCTTAAAATGGTTTCCTAATCATATATATATATATATAGCATATATATGTATAGTATATATATACTATATAATAGTATATATATATACTTATTGTGATTTCAACCGCGTTAAAGTGGGTTACGCAGCATCCTCCTCGTTGAACAGATATATTTGGGCTTTTAGAGCACAAAGGAGTAGATCCAGAGC
>VALG01002767.1:0-15435 GCA_009835305.1 Ipomoea purpurea
ACTAATCTCTTCATGTGTTACTGTGCACTAGTACCTAATTGCACATGATACCTATAAAAAAAAAGGACATGTACTGAGATGAACAATGACAATGCTACCCAAGAAGAGAATTAAGAAGAGTTAGAGAAATTTAACAAAAGTAACTGTTTTGAGACTATCCTTTAAACTAAGTATTTTAGCCTAGGTTTTACAAAGTTTACAACATTTTAATTTTAGTGACATTTAATCTCTCTCA
The DNA here is from genome assembly GCA_009835305.1 of Ipomoea purpurea. Lineage (NCBI taxonomy): Eukaryota > Viridiplantae > Streptophyta > Magnoliopsida > Solanales > Convolvulaceae > Ipomoea > Ipomoea purpurea. The sequence goes on from VALG01002767.1 coordinate 236, forward strand.
TATATTAATTGCTTTATATACTTTAAATTTACCGATTTAAATAACAAATTCAACATGTTATTTTATATGCAAGCATGAACATCTCCTATATATATATAATTTGCATTGATATATTTTGAAATACTTGTTTAAAAATAAATTATTGGGATTTATCCCATTCGCGCAAAGCGCGTAAAAAACTAGTAATTTAATAAGAGTAAATAGATACTAATTATCCAACTTTGATTGAGATGAGGTTCGAACTAAGACCTTTTTTATTGAAATCAATGAGTAAAGTTAACGGTGAACTAAAGAAATTAACGGAAAAAGATAATATTTAACGGAAAAGTTAACGGATAATCATATTCATTAAGGATAAATTAGAAAATTGTAAGGAAACAATTAAAATCCTGATCAATCTGAGGCCATAAAGGAGAACATTAAAATCTGATCAATATTCTGAGCATTCATTTAATTAAAAAAAATTGAACGCGCCATTTTTTCTAAGGGCGCTAACTCTCTTGGGCTCTTATTAGTCGCAAATTATGCCTGTGAAAACCGAATGCACCTTGCAAGGTGGCATATGGTTGCAAAAACGGCGCCGTTTTTGGTTAAAAAAAAGCGCGTCCACCTTATAAAAGAAGAAATCAGGTTAGATTCCCGACAATAGCAATTTTTATATATCCAGAAATTCATAACTATATAAGCCACAAATTTCATAAACTATATAAATCCACAAATATTCAATAACTATATATCCACATGTGAATGAATGAAGTAAAAAGCCCCATGAATGAATGAATGAAGTAAAAATCCACAATGAATGAATGAGTTGAAGTAAAATTCACATGAATGAACTAAATATTCACATATGATTGAACTAAATAATTCATCAATGAATGAACTAAATATCGCATAAATTCATAACTATATACCACAATTTCATAACGTATGAGTATCCACGAATTTTCATAAGCTATATATCCACAGAATGAAATGAAGTAAAAATCCACCAAATGAATGAAATGAATGGAATGAAAGTAAAAATCCACAATGATGAAACTAAATATCCACAATATATGATTGAACTAAATTATCCACAATTAATGAACTAAATATCCAAAATTCATAAACTATATAACCACAATTTCATAACTATATATCCACAATTTCATAACTATATATCCACAATAATGCTATTGCTGAGAATCGAACCCTGATTTTTTTTTAGTGGACGAGCGTTTTTTAGTCCCAAAACGACGTCGTTTTGAACGCGTATGCCACCAAATGCGCAATGGTGCATTCGGTTGCACAGCATAACTATTGCTTAATTAGTATAGTAGATTAAGTAATTTAAGCTCTTGGTATCAATTATAAAAGGAAGAAATCGGGCCGAGGGTGTGGGAGGGCCTTAGGGTTGGGGTTTCAGCCTTTTTGGAATATAAAAAGAAGAAAATATAAAAGGAAGAAATATTATTATTACCGATCTTGATATAATTATAACTCTGGTATAATTATAAAAGGAAGAAAATAATTATTATCACCACCAAGACAATCACAATTTTTTCCTCCAAAATGTCATTTCTGTATTCAAAGGATTCACAAATCGTAATAAATTCCTTCTAAACAAATTAAAACATAATTTATTAAATTATGGATAAATGAAAAGATTTTATAATAATTTATAATAATCAGTAAGTGTGAACATTATGAGTTGATTATGTAACTGATGTAACGGTCGCATTTAATATCTACCATCAATTACCTTTCCGTTACAAATTGTATAAGTATATATGTGTATGTTGTAATTTATTATTAATTACCAATCTTGGTATAATTATAACTCCTTGTATAATTATAAAAAGGAAGAAAAATAATATTATTACCATCTTGGGCAAAATCCACTAATATGAATCCATTAAACGCTAATCGGCTAAGCTGGGGGCGGATTGTCAAACATAGGACATTGCGAGAATAGTTCTCACTTCAGTTTTATTGTGTGATTTGAATACTTTCTTTGTCAACAAAATCTCTCAAGTAGTTTAATTGGTTGAACTCTATTAATTATATTTTTTTAATTGAACCTATCAATTGAATGGGATTAATTTAATTACTCTTCAAAAAAATGTATGTACAATGACATGTGACCGATAGTGCGGATATAATGACATTTATAAGGTATTACAATGCTACCATAATTATGTTACTATTTGTTTATATGTATAAACTCGTTATTTACGTTGTCAGATTTGTAGAATTATTTCTAATCTAAGGCAATTTGTTTTGACCAAATTCATTGAACGTATTAATAAATCTTGTTACAAATTTACTATTTTTAAAATTAAATTAATAGTTCTTTAAAGGAAAATCAAATGTTTTGGTTCTCAATTGTTAGCGAAATATCAAATGTAGTACCTTAATCGCGTAATCATCGATTTAGTCCCTGGAAATAACTGTTTTTAGTTTTGAATTTAAGCCCTTTATTATCCTAATGACCGTGAAGTCGCGTCCAAAATCCGGCGATAGCTCCGATTTGCCATGGGTAATTTTGTCATTTCGGGCTTCTTTAGTCTTCTTCTTACCAGAGCAGGTGCGCGCAATGAGATTCTCAAGCGTCTTAGGTCCGGCTCATGGGCATTGTTAACGAACGATGGTCGAGCTTTCGAGGTTCCATTTGTCCGTGGCGGGGTGAAATTTGTTGGCAGCTTGGTGGACATCGAGGGGCTGTCTCGCGTTGAAATCTACAATCCATGCTCAGATTCATGAGAAGCTTTGTCCGCCATTGCCGCCGGAGTTCAACACACGAATTCATCCAATCCCTTATGCTCAGGCTCTCTTCAACCCAAGAAATTCGTCCCGTCTTAGGAATCCATTCCTGTTTCATCTCCGGCCGTCGGGGCGCAGTCGACTTCCTGATTTCATTATTTGAAGAATAAGTCCATTTTTGTTTCCTTTACATAGTAATTTGCAAGGTTCTATTCTAGATCTAACAGGTAAAAATAGAAAGACATGTGAAGTTAAAAAAAAAAAAAAGGAAAACACAGGGAGCCGGAGGAAGATTCAGGGAAAGTGGCAGCTCCGGTCTCGCTCCTTAAATTCGCTGCATTCTTGCCTACATACTATCCTTAAATATATTATATGAAATCATTACAACATTCGATGGAATTGAGTTAATAAATGTACGAGGTTTGTTTGTGAAGATCGAAAAGTATACTAGTAAAGAAGTATATATAGATATAAGATAATATTGAAGATAAAGATGGCGAGTAAACAGTTAATAAGGAGGGAGGAAAGTGCAGAAAGGTGGAGTAAAGGCCAAAAGTAAGTGCAAATGAAGTGAGCATATCAATTATGCTTATGGAAAGTAGTCCCTACCTTAAATACGTGTTAGTCTTGAAGGACTAAAATTCCCAGTTGCCGCATTCGCTCCAACCCACCCACCAACGCTTAACGTTTCCATCTTCCGCTGCAATAGCATCTCCATTGCCCATAACTACAGTACAATTTCCAGAATCCACAAAAATTTAAAACTCGCGATCCTCTCCGCCGTCGTTTGGTTGTCCATTATTTTTAAAAGAAGCGAAATGAAATTACCATGGGCAAATCGGAGCTGTCGCCGGTTTTGGACGGACTAACGGTCGGAGGGGCTAAAATCAATAAAAACAGTTATTTCTAGGGATAACATCGTATGAATATTACGCGATTAAAAAGGACTACATTGATTATTTCGCTAACAATTGAGGGACCAAATCGTTGATTTTCCCTTTCTTTAAATCATCAAAATATTCGATATGATATATTATGGTAATATTTTAATTAATTGGTAATCATTAAACCATTCATATTACATTCGATTACATTGGAGACCGTTATATTTATTTTGGTATGTATATCCCAAGAGTTTTTTGCACTTTTAGTCCCACGACTATAGTGGCACCTGGCAGAATTGATCCCGACTTTTGAACCTTGCAATTTTAGTCCAGACTAATTGATTTTTTTGCAAAAATGGTCTTCCGGCATTTTTCCGTCAAAATTTCACCGGAAAAAAAATTCTCAATTTTTTAGCCGGGTTAAAATGGTACTCAGCACGTCTGCCGAATCATCCGAAGACATCGACTAAAAAATGCAAAAAACTCTATATCCCAATATAGAAGTTTACTATTTTATAAGAAACATTTAGTTTGGTCAACAAAATAAACCCAAAACAGCTACACCAGGATAAATCACATCTTTTCTTTCACATAAAAATAATGTAAAATTTTATCTTGTTTTTAGCTATATGTAACTCCATGGTATACGTAAGAAAATAATGAAAATATTAATATGAACAAAATCATATATCAAATATTATGGAAATTTGAATTAATTATATCTTATTACAGATTTGCTTTTTAAAAGTTAAATTAAATATTTTATTCGATTAGTTATAATCTTATTGGTATAATATAAAAGGAAGAAAAATATTATTATTACCATCTTGGTATAATTATAACTCTTGGTATAATTATTAAAGGAAGAAAATATTATTATTACCATCTTGGCAAGGAGAGAGGGTGTATTTGTGTGTATATATATATTCTACATTTGTTAAGATGTCCAACTAACACACATAAACCCTATCAGTATTTAGCAGAAGAAAAATCTTGACAATGAAAAGCTTTCAGATTTTTGTTGTTATGTTATCCTTCGCTCTCACTCTGAACCTACGGTAATCTGACAATTTGATTTTCATAGTATTATTGATTTTTGTAATTTCATTTTGACTGCAATTAATTGTGAATGATATGTATTTTGAACTAACAGGTTCAATGGGTGCGAACGGCTGGGGAAGATGGTCGTATGCTTTTAGGACCAGGACCGGTATGCATAGGAGATGTGTACACTGAGGTAGCCCACCTAGATGATTGCGACGATTAAGTGCAGTTTCAGCAGCTTTACTGGTGGGCTGTTAGCGTAAAGAGCGGTCGAGGTAGTTCGTCATGGTGTTTCATAAATGATGTCAATTTTGCGAGTTGATTTGAATTGATTGATTATAATAAATAATTTTTGAGTTCTTTCGATCGACACTGAAAATTTATACATCTGTAAACTCACTCACAATTTTTTAATTATCTTCACGTATATGCAAAAAAACATGGATCATCATAATCTACTATAACAGATATGAGTTTTTCTAAAGAAAACAACAATAGTTTCAAACCCATTCATCTTCCTCTTCCTGTCTTGTTGAGCCATGGGGATTAGAGATCCGCTGACAAAATGCTTCCATGGACAAAGTTCCAATTGAAGTAGAACCAACACCGACAGACACTACCTCTATTATATATATATATATAATAACTGAACTGAGGAGGCCGTTTGAATTTTCGCCTTTCAATCACCTATTTTGTGCAACGATCAATGCAGGGCAATCTCATGTGGTGGGGAACACCGGTCCGTTACGGGATGGGCTATATGTGCACTATTTTGATAATTGAAGGGCAACATTACACCACTTATAATTCAGATGTGACATTGATAATTGACATATTATAGAAGACATTTTTCACAATTTTTTTTTAAAAAACACAGATCGATTCCGCTTTGAGGCGTAGAAGGTTTCTTCGTCTCCGGACCCATAGAAGACGTCCCATGGACGGAGACGAAGAAACCTTCTTTCGTCTCTGGCTGGAGACGAAGAAAAGTTATCTTCGTCTACATGGCCGGGAGACGAAGAAGTTATCTTCTTAAATAATTATTTTAAATAATAATAATTTTTAAAAATATTTTAAATTAGGGGTAACCTGCTAACCACCTGATAAACCTCAAATTGGACTAATTGAATAGAATTGGTTAGTTTAGGGCGCCAATTGTACTGTAACTTTTAAAAGTTCGGTTGCCTAATTGCATTATCGGGTGCAGCTTTGGATTGATGGCCATATTTGAGCCCTTTATTCTTTACTAAAATAACCCTGTAGTTTGGCTGAAAACTTTATCTATCTTGCCGGTATATTGTAATATATGTATAATTATTAACTTAATTATATATCATACTAATTATTACTGGTTCTATGCTCTCGCTTGTCATAGCGACTATTAAGTTATGAGATGAGATAAAGAATAGCAAATCAAGGTACAAATATTCATATTGATGCCTTTTAACATGAAGTCATTATACTAGGAACAAATAAAAATATATGTAGTTTTCATGATAAAATACCCTGATCCATATGAAATCTAGGAGAGATAAAATATTTGTCTATAAGATTTGTTCCAGTGACAAGTTAGCAAATGTATTTATACCTTACAAAATATCCATAATATTGATGCTGTAGGTAAAGAAATTATCAGTTATATTTTACGGGGGGCGGCGCAACAAGAATATAAAGCTAGGTAAATAGATGTTTATTGGTCAGCATCCAATCACGAGAAATTATGATAAATGCGTCTTGAATGACAATTTACAAGCATTATTGGTACTATGCATATCCTTTTCTCTACCCCTTTTGACGAATACGATGATTTTAAGCTTTATGTAAGTATAGAATTGAAGATGTTATTTGCAAGTGGCGAGACAGGACAGCTACATGTCACTCAAGTCAATTCACGTAGCTGGTCAATCCCGCTGTAGATTGGAGTCCTAAAATGGACTGAGAGGATAATAATGTGATACTTTCGTTTGTAGACCCATAGGGTTATACTGACTGTATGTACTATTTTTGTCAGCTTAGGTTTTTCTCAATGGATTTTTCTTCAATAGAACCCGTTAGGGGTTGATATCTAATATGGATGGATTAGTATATATAGTAGGATCAGCTGATAGGTATACGTTAGTGGATAAAAGATGTTTATTTTCTATGACTTTCTTCCTCCTATTACACGTTCGATATTCATAAACAATAAATAACAGGCATTTCATTTTTTGGATCGATAAATATTAACGCTCGCACGGCGTAATATGAGGATCGGTCAGGATAGTCCGATGGCGCTTGCAGCTCACAACAGATATCAGCAAAGATTAACAGGGCAAGAACCCTTTAATAAGAAAGAATATTTCAAAATTAAGGCGTACATGCTAGTAAGAAAAAGAGAAAAGATTGTGGTGGGTTCGGCTACGTCAAAACTCGCACAGTATAATTATTCTCTCTATACACAGTTAATCACGTAGACCTGATATCTTTTCTATCAAATGTGGCAATGAGCAATAATTCTGCTGTTCCTGAATTTCTACCGAGTATTTATTTTGCCTCATATAGATATTTGCCCAAAATCGTTAAACATAGGACAAGTAAGAGTAATTAATCAACGGTCGTACTCTTAGCCAGGACTCGATCCAGAGCGGGCGCCAGGCGTTCAGCTGCGGTGCGGTGGGCGCCCCCTCATCGGCTCAGGACACTAGCGCGTGAGTGGGTCGTGTCGAGTATATGTAGTTCGGATTTGGTAGGAGTCAGGGTGGGGTAGGTAAGGGCAGGCGATATGGCGTAGGGGATGATGAGGGCGGCGTTGTATAGTACATGGTTTTGTATGGGATTAGTGAGTGAAAAGAGATTACTGTCGAAGAATTGTTAACAGAAGTGGAGTGTGGAATAGTTGGGGCTGACGAGCATGTGTTTGAGAGATAGTAGAGTCAGAGAGTTCAAGAACTGCTTGGGTGATGTCAACAATTAATTTTAATGGCTTTTTGGTCTATTTGAGGACGGGCGACGTGAGTGAAGGTGAGTAAGAGATAGGGTACGGTGATATGAAATGTGTTTTTCTACTTCAACATGAGATTATGTTGCATATGGTTTGGTTATGAGATTTTTAGTAAAAGTTTGATTGTTTTAGTTTTTTCGTCGAATAGGTCGAGAGCGAAGTATGTACAGAGCTAGTATGGTGCTGTAGGGTAATTTAGTTGTAGTTTGATTTTGAACACCCCGCGGTGCTCTGCTTCTTCATGGTTTTATGTTCTTGCTTCCTGTTTACTGAAAAAATTTTCTGAATGGCCGTATGTACTTTTTGTGCCCCCCCTCCTCAGACGCAGTGAATTTCTTGCCTCCGTCCGCTGCTGCTTAGGCTCTTCCTGGAATGCCGCGATTGTGTCGTTCACCCAACATGGTTTCTTGAAAAGAATATGTAACGTATTGAATCTGCACTGTGAAAATTTAAAAGTCATTTTCAAGAATGGCTGGAATAAAACTGCTCAGTTTCGCCGAATATTTATCTCCAATTATGCATGGTTTCTAGTTTCTAGGTATTCGTTCTTTATTCCTAGCTTGTCCTTAAACTCAGAAAACGTGTGCAGTATTTGGGGTAAGAAAATGTAGGAATTTGCTTTGTTTAATTGTCTACATATTTTTGGGCCTCCTAAATTGAATGATTAGTGTAATTTAGTTTCTCTAATTAAAACAACTCCAATTAGGGGCAGCAGTAGTAATAATATAATAATTGGTAACATGATGTTTTCTCATAATAACTCAATTACAAATTTCTCAAAGTTGAAGAGTGCATTTGAAACTTTTTGTAATTCTATTATCTAAATTCATTTTTCTAAATAATTTAATGATTTATTTACTCTTATCTCATATACGGAGTATTAATTTTACACGCGCGCAAATAGACTAATGCTCAATGATTGTATTTAAATAAGTATTTAAAAGTGTGTCAATGCAAGCTTATATAAGAGAATTTCATACATATGTAATTGAATGCCAAATTTATTTATTTAAATAGGTAATTCAAAGCATATGAATGCATGATAACATAGGAGATTAATTATACATGCAAGGTTATTGAATGTCCCCGCAAATTATGTTGTGGAAACGTGTTCACAATGCGCATGGTGAACACAAGGGTAGATCCATAATTTCTATGCTGAAGAATCATAATTATGTTTTTCATTTGTTGTTAACGACATTTCTCTCTTCGCAATCGTATTATTTCGTCTTTGCAGTACAGATATTATGAATCTACAGTACAAAAATTATGAATCTACAATATAGAAATTATGAATCTAGAGTATAGAAATTATGAATCTACAATATAGAAATTATAAATCTAGAAATTATGAATCTAAAGTATAGATGTTATGAATTTACAATATAGAAATTATGAATCTACAGCTTAGAAATTATGGATCTATCTTGTGTTCACTATGCACATGGTGAACACGATTCCACAGAATAACTATTGGAATGTCCCTTGTTGGGGGCCTAAGACAAGGCCCCAGACGAGGCTACCAATGTTGGGTCATTGGACCCGTTCTTCGTTCTACCTCGGACCCGTCTTTAGGGCTGAGGCGGCCAAATTTGGCCCAACCCAGCAGTCCACCGTGCGGACTTTCACTCGGTCTTCTGGCCACACAGTTATGTGGACCACGGTCCAAAAACACATATAAAATACATTATTCTAACTCATAAAATACATTATCTTACCACAGATCGAAATTTCATTATTCTAACAAATAAAGTAGATTATACATTATTCTAACTCATAAAAAACATTATTCTAACACATAAAGTACATTATTCTAACTTAAAAATATATTATCTTACCCTATAAATTTCATTATTCTTAACACAAAAGTATGTTATTATAACACATAAAGTACATTATTCTAACACATAAAATACATTATCTTACCCCAGAATATTCATTACTCTAACATGCGTGCAGAGCAATAAATTTTTTTTAAAACATAAAAACAATGTTGTTTTGGACCGTGGTCCACATAGCTGTGTGGACTTCGGTCCAAACAATAATTTGCCGAAATTAACTAAATCGGTTGTAATCTTCTTCGTATAAATTGTCATTGTATAGTTATTACAAACCATGTTCTATTCCTACAAACTCCATATATCATTCTTACATTAATCCACTCTATTATTGCCTTTACTATTTTACCCTTTATATTTTATGCGAGCTTATTGACCCACGCATACCCCGAGTTCAATTTGTTCTATCAATTATTACGAAATAAAAATCTTTTATATTTTATGTGAGCTTATTGATCCACGTATATCTCGAGTCAATTTGTTCCATCAATTATTACGAAAGAAAAATAATAGTTTTCTTATCTAGTTATAGATTAGAGGTGTCAAATAACATTTTTCGTAGTAACCTGTTTCATGAACAAAGCAAATGTTTCATCATTAAATTTTAGTATATGTTTCATAATATTCATATAAATACTTATATATTTTGATTTTTATTCTTTTTATGTTTATATTCGTAATATATATTTTTCCTTTTTTTTTAAACAAACAGGTTACTACGAATAACGAACTACAGTTCACAATAACAATTTGGGTTGCAACAGTAGCACATTATTGTTGTTCTCAGTCTCAAATTGCTATTGCAAATAATAGTTCTTTGCGTGATGTCTACCAATATATCAAGTATAATTTTTATATATATTAAAATATTACATTTTTTTATTTTATTTTATACAACTTGTAATTATATTTTTAAATATTTATTGATTAATTCTTTTATTATAAATTTTATTGTTCAATATTGTTATGAATTTTTAATAAAGTTTTTTTTTGTTGATGTTTATTAATAATATATATAAGTAATTGCATATAAGTCTGAGCATACTATGGTTAAAAATAATAATGTTGAGAATGTTGATGGTGGGTGAAGAAGCTATATAATAAGAAGAATTTTATTTATAATTTAAATGTTTTTGTAAAGAAATTTTATTAAATGATAAAAACCAAAACCATTGAAAGTTTGTAAGGATGTATTCAATTTAGAATTTCAATGACTTTTGTAGCTTTTTAAAATAAAGAGTTTGATAAAAGTCCTATGAACAGTTTTTATATAGACTTTTATAGAGTCTTATAAAGTTTTAAAAAGTTTTGAACGACTCTATGAAAGTCATCAAATTTATTAAAATCTATCATTTTAAAAGTCTTTAAATTCTACAAAAGGTCATTATTGAATACACCCCCCTTAATCTTTCTTCCCGCGGTGGGGTGGGAGTTCAAACCCCACTAAAAATCAAATGAGTAATTAAAAAACTTTGACAATCAATTTGAATAATATTACTCTCAAAATATAATATGACGATAACGGATATCATTGTGTCCTGTTTCTAAATATATGATCACAAGATTGAATTCACGTGACGAAGTTTTTATTTCAAAAAGTATTAAACATATATTATATTGTAAAAAATTTATAAGTATTTGAAAAAAAAAAATGTACATTCGGCATTCCGTAACGGATAGATAAGATTTAACGTCAGCCTCAATTGTAAACACTGTAGTTTGTAGGTATGCGGACCAAATGGGCACCGCGCCGTCTATTTCGACCGCATGGGAACGGACGGGATGGGGGGAACGACTTGCTTTATAAGTCAATCAATAAAATCAAACAATTGCTCTCAAAAGTCTTCCAACTCTCCTTTTTCATAATTAAATGCATCCATATGTATTGTTTTTCTTGTCCTTTTTTTCTGTTTTTCAGACACATACTTATACTAATAATTTGAGTTAATTTCAAATTTGAATCTATTACTAGTTTAAGTTATTGCCAGTTTTTGTTATCCGAAATTATTAACTTTTCACATTCAATGTATACGTATGTCTTTTGTTGTCACATTTGCAGGGCCGGATTTTAGGCTGTGCAAGCTGGGCTACCGCACAGGGCCCCCAATTTTAGAGGGGCCCCAAATTTTAGAGGTCCAATATTTAATTTTTACCTAGCTAGTTTAGAAATAAAAATTAAAAGTTTTCAATTAAATTTAAAAAGGTTTTATGAAGAGATGGTAAAAATGTGTATTTATTGTACTTAACTTGGAGGTCAAAGGTTTGAAACTTGCATATATTGATTTTAAAAATTGCTATTTTGGTAGGGCCACATTTATTTGTCAGAACAGGACCACAAAAATTTAAAATACGGCCCTGCACATTTGGTTCCGCTGATCAAATCTCCTGAAAATTAATTCGTAAAAGATATATTTAACTAAAAAAAAAAAAAAAGAAGTTTTCATACTTTATAAAAATGTGAAAAAGAAAAAGAGGTGGGGAGGGGCTATTTAATGAATGGAGCATTTTTCAAAAAAGGAAATCTTCCAAGAAAATGACAGTGCGCTGATAGGAGACTTGGGAGGAAAAGCAGGTTAAGTTGCTAGCTAAATCCCGTGTTTTTTTTTTTTTTTTTGGAACATATGAAATAAGGCAAAAAATCTTTTATGAGAACATCTTAAAGGATCTTCATTCGTGCGATGGGTTAAATTTTCATAAATATTACGTTTTTTTTATAAGTATTTAATTTTATATAGGCAGAAGGGTCAAATAAACTCATCTACTAACATTGATTGTTCATCTAGCAACATGAATTAAAATATGGTCCATCTAAGTTATTATACTCTCAATTATTTTCATCTAACATTTTCTAGTAAGTTTCTAACGAGTAACTAATCTAATTTGCTTACATGGAAAAATAAAAAAAAACAAAATGCTGACATGTTATTTTTCATTTGTTTTGTGTCACTTTTGTTTATGTAGAAAAATTCATTTTTTTTACGTATTTTCGGATTATGTTTGATTTTTTATATAGCTTGAAAGATTCCAATTCCTTCCTCTGTTGCGAGGTATTGAGTGTGAAAACACGTAAAGTATTCTAAGCGGAATGCATCCATGCTGTTGTTACCATAAATTTGCCCTGCAAAATATATATTTTTGTCGTAGAGGGGTACCACGTCGCCTTCAAAAACGATGGTCGCTTCCCTCAGGGACATATGACAGTCTCCTTTCTTCGTTGTTTATCTCATTCTCCTTTCCCAGTGCTGCACATTATACCTCATCAACGCGAAATTCCTTACTTGTGTACTTCAGTCCAGATTATAGCTACAGCCAGTAACCCAAACATGTTCTTTTCGTATCTATACTCAAAGGAAGTCGGTTAATTAAGTTACACCTCAACACCTTAAATCAAAAGTCGTGTTAGGTTATTAAACCGTCAACATGAAGACCAATATACAGATCATCGTTGTCCCTTAGTTATAACCAGCTTTTTTTCAAGCTCCTCAATCTCAGGTGTGTAACCGAAGAGCCTCATAAACGCACCATCCAAAAAATCAAAAATAAAAATCAATATATACCAATAAATGGGTTCAAAAGCCACAAAAAGCGATAAAATACTTATTTCACATCGGACGGGGAAAATAGATTCACTATTTTTTTGAAAAATTCGTAGAAGAAATCAACATAATTTGAAAATACGTTAAAAAAAAAATTGATGGGTTAGATGAAAAAAAATAACATGTCAGCATGGTTTTTATTTTATTTTTTCATGTAACAAATTAGATGGGTTACTTGGTTAGAAACTTGCTAAAAATACTATATGAAAAATAATTAAGAGTAATAATGACCTAGATGGATAATATTTTAATTCAGCATTGCTAGAAGAACAATCAATGTTAGTACATGGGTCTATTTGATTCTTCTGTTTTTTTTTTTAAATATATAGTACACTCTCTAAACACCAAATATTACATTATAATTTAAAAGTATTACATTTTTCATCAAACCTATCACATTTTTTCTCATAAGTAATTGTTTAATCCCTAAATACTACATTTTGAATTTTTAAAGATTACATTCTTCTCTAAAAGTAATAAGTTCCCACACACAATTTTATTCCTAATTAGCATTACATTTTTTAGCATAAGTATTAAATTTTCATAGGAAAATTGTAAAAATGTCCCATCTATAATATGCCATTATCATATCACCATGAATTATGAGTGGTGTAAAGTTGTCCCTCAATTATCCAAAATGGTCACAACTAGGCTCCGTAACGGCACTGCTGGTTCCCACCAGCTGAGGGAGGGAAAACAACTAAATTACATATTTATCCGACTTAACTGCTGTCGTACACTAACGGGGAACCACGTGTCTGTTACGAGAGGGGTTATAAGTATATCGTTTTGATAATTTAGGGACAATATTTACACCCATCATAATTTAAGAAGTGAATTGATAATTGCATATTATAGAAGGACATTTTTACAATTTTTCAATTTTCATATTGACCCCGACTTATCTCCACGAATCTTTATCATTAGACTCATCCATACTAGGGATGTCATTAAGCCACTTCAATCAATTTCAAACTAGTACACTAGCTCAACTATGGGACTTACGAGTTTTGGATTAATCGAACTTTAATTTTTATCAGTTTTTTTTTTTTTTTTTTTTTGTCATAAATAAACCAAAAATCTCATACTATCTACCTTAACAATTTTTATTAATTAAAATTTTTAACATTTTAGAATTAATGTCATGAACTTTTAATTTTAACATACTAACACAATTACAAATCAAGTGGCTTATGGTCCACTGGTATTGGGTTGCTCCCCTAAGTGGGAGGTGAGATGTTTGATCTCATTCGAGGCAAGTAGTGTGTATATGTAGGGTATCCTATACTTCCTTATAATAATAAAAAAAAATACTAACACAATTACATTAATAAATATAAAACTAAAATACCGTTTAATCAATTCAAATATATATTTTTAATTTCGAACTCAAAAATATAAAGTATAATATATAAAATAATTAATTATATTCTTAAAATTTTTTATTTAAAATATTAATAAATAAAACATTAATTTATTCACGTATGTAATATAATAATTATAACATTTTTAAATTATTTATTTTCATAATTGATAATTTATTTGTAATAGATTTATTAATATGTTATTAAAAAATTTTAAAATTAACAATAAACAATAATAATAATAATAAACACAAACTAAAGAGTGAACATATCGCTTATATATTTTTTGTTCTACACCACTTAGCTTGTAAAATAAGTAGTAGCTTTCAGCAACTCGAGCTATCAAGTCCACCCCACTAATTAAGATTTGAACTAGCCAATTCAAGTATTGGGTTTATGAGTTTCGAGCTATCGAATTAACTTTTTTTATCAGTTTCAATTTTTTAATCCTAACTAGTTACTTTTCGAATTTTTTGGATCATGCCATTAATTTTAAGCTAAACTTTGCATTGAAATTAATCCGAATTCAATTGAGTAGTGTTTGCCTTTTACTTTAAAAAAAAAAAAAAAAAAAATTCTTAAAAACTTTTTAATATCACAAGCACTGTAGCAAAAATCGGTCTAGGCGCTAGACGCCCCTAGACTGTGGCGATTTCTCCCCTAGGCGCCCGCCTAGGTGACCGGCCGCCTAGCGCCTATCTCGGGCTGACTTGGCCGCCTAGGCAGCCGCCTAGCGTCTAACTTAGCCG
>VALG01002770.1:0-11762 GCA_009835305.1 Ipomoea purpurea
CAACTAATATGTTTTGGTCAAAAAATTCACATTGATATAATGTTCTGAATGATTTCTACTTGTAATTAATTTCGATTAATGAATTAGTGTATAGTTGCATATTGGACATATACATGATTATAAATGGTATCGTGTATATTTCCTTACAATGAATATAAGATTAAATCAGAAATTGCTTAATAATCCAAATAAAGAACCAGATTATCAATTCATTTTCTTCCTAGAAATTGCACACTTGATCATCCAACTCCATAAAGCTCTACCGTCATGACGACAGAGCTCTTTGGCGAATATATCACGGTACAAAAACAATAGAATTAATACACAGACCAACTATGAATGCTAGATAGGGAATATCAAAAGAGAAATTTAAATACTGTGGATTTACGTACCTAAACTTACATCATTACACGTAATCCTCAAATAAATAGAAAGGGTTTCATCCAAAAAACATAAATTTATTTTTCTTATAGATTTATTTCTGCTACCTTAATAATCAAGAAGAGATTAAATCCGAACACTAATTAAAACAGACGAAGCTCACTCTTGATTCTCCCAAATACAACTATTCCTTGTGGTGCAGATACTAGAATGAAGTCAAGGAATCTAGTCCACCATTTTATAGCTCACAGTTGATCAAAAATCTTCACTGTTGCGTTATTTATGATTAATATATAATTGTGGGTTTTATGGATATAAAGATATCATTACAGGATTCTTGAGTAACATTTTATTATCAACATAAAAAAATTCAATAATTTGACAATTATAAGTATGATCAGAATAATAGGATAGCCAAAAATGTTATCGCATAATTAAGTGTGAGGGATAATCGTCGAATAATAAATATCGTCGCCGAAAGTGTCGTATGGTTTAATCAAGAAGTATAAACTGGCTCAGGATAGTGATCGAGATTAAAATTTTTTGAGGTATGGAGATTATACTATAGAATTTTGATACGCCAAAAGTTATATAGTTGACTATACTAAACCTCTGTAATGAGATTAATCTATAAGTATTTTCTTGTATTATATAATTATTTACCTATCTCCGTTAATCTTATCCACCTTAATCATATTAATTGATCAAACAAGAAATGTCATAGTATCAACCTCATTCCCAATCAAAAGGTCATCTAATTAAGTACTCTATCTACCATACTCAATAAAATCAATAAGATATAGATACACAATAAATAATTAGTAATAATTATGAAATAACATCAACAGATTTCGTAATTTGTAATTGTTCTACAAGCAGTGTATCAAAAAAAAAAATATTCATCTCAATATATAATAATAATATAAAAAATAAATTCATTAATTCATTCTAGATTTCCCAATATATAAAAAATTCTTTACAAGTTCAATAAGTCTCATGATTATATTCGCTATAATACAGGTCTGAATCCGCTTAAACGAGATTGTGCAGGCCTGGTTGTGATCTGTGAAGAAAATGACGGTGTGTGAACCAAAGTATACACTAAATCTATTCGATAAACAAATATAAACAAAGTGTTACGTTATCGAAGGAAGAATACAAAACAGACAAATATGACCCCAAAGATTCAGGGGTTACAATGCCAGCACGAGAAGAACACAATGGGAAACGTACGTCGTTCTATAAGGCAATAACATAAATTGAGCCGTTGAAGAAAGATATCAACATAAAGTTGTGGGTAAACTATTGGTAGTGTTGATGAGTTATTAATGGTGTTATTCTTAATTCTTGGGTCCTGTTGTGTATTCTGTAAGTTCTATTATTTTGAATTCATCTGTATTGCGTTTCCCCTTAAAATACTGGTGTGCAATACTGTTAGAAATTAACCATGTTGGTTAGGTAGTTCTGTACTCGCTAGCCAATTACGCTGCAACGGAAGTGTATGGCGCAACGAGACTTTTTATCCTAATATTAATATACAGATATATATCAATATATACTATTAAGTATATGATATATTAGATATAAAGTAATATATATTATCAATAATAATAATAATTATATATTATAAACATAATAATTAATTAAATACCTATCGTATATATATATATATAATAATTATATAATATAAATTCATATATTTTCCTAGACTTCTGCGGAAAATGCGATATTTCTTAAAAAAATTATGATGCAAAATAATTACGAGAAGTTCACGTATTTTAGTACAAACTTAACTTTAAAATTTGTTATAGAGAGACTAATTTGATGAAAAAAAAAAAAAAAAAAATATGACATTGGCCCCAATTTGACTACATTATACAAATGTTTACGTCATAATCGTGAATAATTAAGACATTGAATTTACATTTTAATGAAAGAATACTTTTTATAATATTCATTCCATTGATTTAGTTTGTATGAATAATTATTAAGAAGTAATAACTTAGTACAACGAGTCAAATGCCTTTTCTAGATCTTGTATTGTTTGGTAAACTGAATTAGTTTATTAACTTAATTTTAGTTTATTTGATCACTATTAAGTTGTTTGTTTAGTCTCTGTTTGTATGGTTGTTAACTGCTTGGTTAACTTAGATGATAATAACTATTGAAACTTACTGATTGTCAGAAGGTGTTTGGATAACATTAATATTTAAAGTTGATAGTTTTTTGATATAATCATTTTCTTAAAGCTAATTGAAAAAGTTGCTTTGAGCACTATTTTGATTTACCATTTTAATTTAAAAAAGCTAGCTTAAACTACACTTAAATTCGTTTTTTTTAACTAAAATTAAAACAATTACATAGTCGCTCAACCCAGTCAAAATTAGCTTGATAAGCTATACTATTTTACAACAGCGGCAAAGTTACAACAATCCATAATGAATGTTATTTTTTTTTTTTTTTTTTTTTTGGATGTTATGGCCCTAATCTACCATCCGTAGTATCTGGCATGATGACTGTTTGATTAATTGACTTTTGGTATATAATTTATTGCTTCAAAATGTATTCAAAAAAAAAAAAAAAATGCTCAAAGTGCTTTTTTGATCAAGCTTTTTAAGAAAGCTCTACTCATTTTGCTGTAATCAATTATCAAGAATCTACATACTAATTTTCTCAACAATTTTTTTACATCAGCTAATGTTTATACTATTTCTCAAAACTAACTCATCATTAACAACTATCAGCCTAACATGTATTTTACAAACACTTTCTAATAAATTGCGATGTATAATAAGATTCTCCTGCATGTTGACTTTCCCCTCTCAAAGGTGGAAACTAAGATATATAGTGGGTCAAGGAATTCATACATATTTGAGGTTCCATATTCTTATTGGAGTAATTCTCCGTAACGAAACACGTAAATATTTTTTTTCTTCAATTTGAGGATAAATTATCTTAGGAACTTTTCTTTTTTCCTAACACCAAATTGGTCATATTAGTTTTTGATCTGTAAGAAGGAAAAAGTATATTTCCAAAAGTATCCGCATATTTATAGTATTTTGTACTTATAAATATTGTATCTATCACTTTAAATACTAAAACATACCACTTCTAAATATAAAATAGAGTTAATTCTAAGAATAATTCATTGACTATTAATATTCATCAATTTTTATTCTCGACTTTTAATTAGGCTATAAATACTCCATTGACTGTTGACACTTATCAATTTTCATTATTGACTTTCAAATTAACTATAAATGGTCTCTTGACTATTGATTTTGTTTCAAATTTTATCATCCAATTAAATATCAATTTAATACATACTAAATTTAAGGATAAAACATAAAAATTTGGTTCTTCGCATTCACACTAATGATTAACACAATGTATTAAATTTATGAACTCAATTTGTCCATCTCAACAACAAATCCATTTTTATATTATTACGCTTAAACTTAATGTTTACTAAATAAATATTTAACTGAATAGCAAATTTTGAAATAAAATCTATAGTCAATTATGAGCAAATTAAAAAACGATAATAAAAATTTATAAATGTCAATAAGGACTATTTATGATCCAATTGATTACTAAATATCTCAAGAACCATTTATGAAATTAACTCTATAAAATATTATATTTTATAGGTGTGGCTTTTTCTTTTCGTTTGAAATTATTAAATACCATAGGATGCAATGCATCAAATTTATAATTAAATATGTTCTTAAATAAATTTCAACTTAATGTGTACAAATACAAATTTGTATATTCAAAACCATAATAATAATAATAATAATTATTATTATTATTATTATTATTATTATTATAATAATATAATAATAATAATAATAATTATAATTGTTGTTGTTATTATTATAGAGAGAGAAATTTATTTTAATAATAATTATTATTATTATTATAGAGAGAGAAAATATATTTAAAAAAATAAAAACAATAATGCCCTAAAAGGTGTGTGGGAATGGTACTAATCATTCAATAGTGGCAGAAAGAGGAAGCTGAGTAGAGTAGAGAGAAGTTTAAAAGCTTGGTTGGTACTTGGTACAAGTCGGAGAAGCAAAGATGCCACGTGGCATGATCTGATAGCCGTGAAAGGTAAGACCCACAATTAAAGCAGCGATTTGTTTAATCCTGACTGGAAAACATGCTTATATTCCTTTTTCCCTCCTTAAAAGCATATACCTTCACAAAAAAGCTATGCGCCACCACTACATATTATTTAGGGAAAATTACCCCTAAACTAAATAAATTAATAAACCCATTATTAATAAAGTGGTTATTAAAAGATGAAAACAACTATTTATTAATTCATTAAAAGAAAGCTCAATTGTAGTGGCAAAACCAATGTAATTTCTTACTTAAATCCTCAAACTATATAAAGTAATTCTATGATAAAAATTAAAATTTCAATCTCATATTTAAAAATACCTCACTCTAAATATTTAAATAATCTTTTTTTTTTTGTTTGATCATATATTTTCTCAATCTAAGTACGGTTAGACCTTATGTAGCATAGAGTCAATAGCACATCCACTAAGGCTCGAACTCACAACCTCACATTGGACCACAAGATTCTTGGTTCATACATGTTAATTAATTTATAAGGTAATTTAATTGTTATGTTTCATATAGATAGCAAAACATTATCTTATGAGCTTTAAGACAGCTCAAAGATAACTCATATGTATTTTCAGAGAGCATTTAAACTCGAGACTTTTAGTTAAACCATCTTTATGCTACATTATAAACACACACGTCAATAATGTACGATTCGAGCCAAAAGATCTTGCACTTTAATTAAAATCTTGAATACGAATTTTAGAGCATCTCATCAATGGTTTTGGGGGAGGTTTTGCCCGCTTTTAGGTCAATGGGAGGAGAGAGTGGCTTGGAGAGAAAATGTTGAGTTCCTACTTCAAGAAGTGGTTTTTTTGTGGGTCCTGCAGGAGAGAGAACATCAAAGACCAGACACAGTGCTGCGTGTTTGGAGAACAGGCATCGCTCTAGTCGGCGCGTTAAATGCTTTGATTTTTCTTCCTTTATGTGTCATATATATATTTTTCCTGGTACCTCAAAAATCTAAAAAAACCATATCTATTGAAGATGCTCTTATGAATAAAATATGAGAGTTATAAAATGCTTTTTATATAAGAGTGAACATTTTAAAAAAAATATAGTGGAACTAATGGTAGTATTTTTTTATTTTTTTTTTAAATGGCAGTATTTTGGAGCTAATAAGATGGGAATTGTGCAATCAAACAAGATACATATATACAGTAATATTTATTGATTGACAGTATTTATTAACTTTTGTTTTTGGATGTTTTGACAGTGGCAGCTGTGTTAAAGGGGAAGCTTTATTCATTGGAAAGAGAAAAAGTGTTTCTAGAGAATATACTATGCTGACTGCTGAGGGCTGAGGCTTTGCAGTTTTGATGTTGTTTTCTAGGATTTGATTAATCATTAAATTTCTCAATTTAAAATGATAAGACACTGCACAACAGAGTTTGGTTTTCAAGATTTACAGCTCAAAACACACAGCTCACTGCTCATAGCATTTGGATTTGATTTTTTTTTTTTTTTCCTTCCAAACTTACCTTCAATCTTCATACTTCAACATCAATTATTGTTCAGGTCTAGTTAGAAGCAATATCAATTGTGTATATGTCTTATTTATGGAAATATTTTTGCAATTGTCATACATGAACCATAAATTTAAGCGATAGTATCAATGTGCATCATCAATTATCAATAAAATTGTACTATAAATGCCTCAACCAACTGCCGCACTGACAATCATTTTAGTGTTACTTATGTCTACTCCTGACGTGGTCCATTGTCTCGCACAAAACTCTCGCATAAGGCACCGCGCACCCTTAATCGTCATCTAGGCGCTAGAACTGTCTGTCCACCCCCTAACGCTATCAAAACTATATCCCGACATGTCTTAGGCTGGCCGACTACGCCGCCGCCCTCGAGTGCGCTAGTCCGCCTAAGCCTCCTAAGGGCAACCGACTAGGCCTCCATCCTACACAACTGAGGGTGCTAGACACCGACTAGTTCCGAACTATTGAACCAATTAGCCCAGTTGTTCTCTTCATCTTTTAAATTGGTTACTTTCACCTCAACAATGACATCGTTTTGAGGCGAAATAACCGTAAATTCGCTTCAATTTAAGAAACAAATTCCTATTTAAATATTTTAGTATAATATTTAACTATTAAAGTATTAATATAGTTTCATAATTAATCAAGTCTTAAACAATTAAAAAAGACAACTTCATTCTTTTAAAAACAAAGTAAAAATAAACAAGCTACGACGGGAGCCTAGCGCGCGATTAATTCCTGCCAAGGGCGAGGGCTCGCCTGTAGGCGTCTCCGAGTCACGTCGATGGTCGTCTAGCAATTTTCAACTATGGTTATTATATAAAAACTAGTGGTGTGGAAAATTGAAACTTAAAAAATATTCATACTCATCTCAATAACGTATTTGTCAAATGAAACTGTCAGTTATAATTAAAATGATACTTCAGTGTTGTTATAATGAAACTAGTATTGCATGAAAAATGAAACTAAATACTCCACAAGCCCATTTAATAACAGTATATTGTCAAAGAACTTGAAGTGTAATTAAATAATACTTTAGCAGTACTATAATTAAAACTAATGTGTGTACAAAATGAAATTAAAAAATAGCAGCACATGCAATAATGTACTATTATCAATGAAATGTAGTAGCAATTAAAAATGATACTTTGATATCTGTATAATGAACACTAGTGTGTTTTAAAAAATGAAACTAAAAAAAAGAGCTATATTGAAAATGATAACTGAAATTAAGATTTGAGAAAGATTTTGTAAGCAAGCCTTTTGTTCGTCACTTGAAAAAACGACATGGAGTTACAATAATATATATTATATGAAATTATATTTTATATATAATATATCATATATACTATATACTATAATTAATTATTATTTTAGGTATTTTGAATTGTATAATATAGAAATCACTCTTACCCGAGCGATGAAAATACAATCATAAATGACTTGTAAACTACTTGCTTATTCTTATTTTTTACGTATAAATAGCCAAAATGTGCTTTTAAAATTTTTAATGCTAAATTTATATTGTTACTGTACTAAAAATGGGTTTTTTATTTGTTATAATTCAAACAGGGTATCAATGTATCTCATGTTATCAATTTGAAGTCGTAGTAAGTACTTTCTCTTAACATTTTACTTGGTTGGGATCATTTTTCAAATAAAATTCTAAAATAGAGTAAATGTATCGTAGTTATCTATCTTTTGTTCCATAATATTAGAAAGAGTAGCTTATTACCCGCATGGGCGTAGCCTCAATGGTTTAGTAGGCAGTATCTTGGGGTAACTGAGACCTAAGGTTTCAACCTCGGTCGGCGCAGTGTGGGAATTATGTCCAATATTGGGCAGATTTTTGTGCGTATGCGGACCATTTCGGCCTGCCTACCTGACCATTGAGGTACCGAGTGATACATCTTCCTAAACCAAGCTCCCTGTCGGTCAGTAGGTGGTTCTGCGGAACACAAATTACCATGAGATGTATTGTTGCAGTTTAGCCAGGAAGAATGAAGAAAGAGATCTATCAGACAAAGACAAAAGTTCAAACAAAGAACCTAATAAAGGCATTATTAGGAGCGAGCCGACCAATTCAGGCTTTATACACCTAATTTTACATTAATTAATTCATTTCAAAGATGTTTAGTATTGAAGCGCTCCTTTAATTTTGACTTGACAAAGATTCTTAGAATGCATTTAGAAAAAATTAATGATTTTTAGAGGAAAACAAATGAAAGAAGAAAAATGAAATAAATGTGTTTATTTATACATGCTTCTAATTTATTAAAAAAATAAGAATGAAAAATAAAATAAAGAAATAAATATACTATTTTGGATTTTATGGACTCTGTTGCACAAAGAGACCAATAATCCGTCTCCACTGAAACTCAAACTCACAACTCCGCATAAGAGAGCAACTTAATATAATTTTACTAATTTTTGTATAATTTGGTATATGCTTTGTGACACATAGTATCTGTTCATAAGCTACTTTCTCAAACTCATAACCTCCCATATGAGAGTCCAACCCCGGGTGCCATCTGAGCACAATGTGCTTGACATCAATACTATTTATTTATTACTTATGTGATTGGTATTATTATACATATTTAGATAAAGTAATAATATAATAATATAAGATTTAATACAAGTTACTTTTTTCATTTTTAATTCCTCAAAAACATATGTATAAGTCATATATAATACTCACTAATCAAGGGTAGTGTTTTTCATCAAAGATTGTTTGTTCATTTTTTGTTTAATATGTATGATGAGAATTCAATATAATGCTTCCAATCAATTATCAAATAAAAAATGAACAAGTCACATAGAATAGCCACTAATAATCACTAAAACTCTCCCCTTAAAAAAAAATATCACTAAAAACTCCAATACAATTTAGATGTAGAAATTTTATTAAAAATGTGTCTATTGTTGGCATTACATCTTTGTATAATTGTCATTAATATATATATATATATATATATATATAGTATATATACTATAGGTAGGGTTCCAGTGAGAACATGTGCTTAGGTGAGAACGTGAGAACACATCATGTCATCCATCTAATATTTTTTAATGGTCCTAGATTAGATTAAGTGTGTCGAACGCGCATTCAATGTGTGTAAACGCGATTTAGTGTCTTTGCACAACATTTAATGCGCGTTCGCACACACTTAATATAATCTAGATCATTAAAAAAATATTAAATGGATGCACATGATGTGTTCTCACGTTCTCACCCAAGCACATGTTCTCATATGATCCTAACTATATATATATTACTATATATATATATATATATATATATATACTATAATATATTATACTATATATATGTGCGGTTGCGTTTGTCTTCAAGTGTAGTTGTGCGGTTAATCTGAGTCATTGATCTTGCTTAAATCAAAGTCCAAAGATTACCAAAAAAAAAAAAAAAAAAAACTGTGGCAATTTGGTTGTTTTTTTTGCATCTAGGTCAAATTTAACGTGCGTTATTTTCCCTTCTTAAGGTGCGTGATTTTGTGCTTAAGGTGCGTGAATTTTGTACTTAAGGTGCATGGGTTTGTGCTTAAGGTGTGTGGGTTTTGTGCTTAAGTGCGTAGGTTGTGTGCTTACTGTGAGTATTTGTTGAAACTTAAGGTGCGTGGTTTTCCTTATTAAGGTCCGTGGTTTTTGTGCTTAAGGTGCGTGGATTTGTACTTAAGGTGCGTGGGTTTTATGCTTAAGGTGTGTGGGTTGTGTGCTTACTGTGAGTATTTGTTGATACTTAAGGTGCGTGATTTTACTTCTTAAGGTACGTGGATCGATTTTGGTTTAATGTGAGTAGTTGTTGTGCCGTGGTTTTCCTTCTTAAGGTGCGTTGTTTTCCTTCTTAAGTGCGTTGTTTTCCTTCTTAAGGTGCGTGATTCTGTATGTTTAAGGTGTGTCAGTTGTGTGAAACTTAAGGTGAGTCATTTAAAACCCTTAGGTGTATGGTTTATGTTCTTAAGATGCTTTGTTTGTGTACTTAAGGTGAGTGATTTGTGTGTCTTAGGGTGGTTTGATTGTGTGCTTAAGGTGGCGTGGTGGTTTGTGTACTTAAGGTGTGCCATTTTAATGCTTAAGGTGCGTCAACCGCACGGAAGCCTAACCCGGCACATGAACCTTCCTTTTTATATATATATATAGTATATATTATCTATATATATATATATATATATTATACTATATAGTATATATATACTACCTATATAATATACGTATATATATATTGAGTACGAGAACGGTGTCAGAGAGTGGACTGGGAGTCTTATTTCTCCCTACCAAAGCGCATTTGTACCTGGCCGTTACATAATGAACAATATATTGGTGGCCTTCGAGACCCACCATTATATGCTGTGGAAAGACAAGGCAAACACAGATTTGGCAGCGTTGAAGCTCGACATGAGTAAAAGCGTATGATAGAGTTGAGTGGGGCTTTCTAGAGGGTGTTTATGCTACACATGGGGTTTAGTCCGAGGTGGGTGGAATTAATAATGCAATGTGTAGGCACGGTGGAGTATAAGGTATTGTTGGAGGGACAGAGTATGGGGATATCAAACCAGGAAGGGGACTGCGACAAGGCGATCCTCTATCGTCATACCTCTTCATCTTGATCGCTGAGGGATTGAGTGCGATGATAAGGCAGCAGGAGATGAGAGGGGACCTGCATGGCGTGGCGGTAGCCAGAGGAGCACCAAGGTGACTCATCTACTATTTGTAGATGATTCATTTGTCTTCTTCAAAGCTTGTCCAGGGGATGCGGATATAGTCGTTAATGTATTGAGGGAGTATGGCTGACAGCCTCAAGACAACATATCAACTATGATAAGTCGGCAATGGCGACGAGGGTGAGGGAGACGGTGTGTGAGATACTGAGGGTGTCGGAGGGTGCGAGACAAGGCCGATATCTTGGTCTGTCGTCCCTGGTGGGCAGAACAAACGAGAAGTACTAGGTTTCGTCAAGGAGCGCATTTTTGCGGCGAATAAATTGGTGGAACAATAGGTACTTGTCACGTGCGGAGAGGGAGGTTATGGTCAAAATGGTTTTACAGGCCCTTCTACTTACACGATGAATGTGTTTCTACTCTCACAGGAACTCGACAGGGAGTGTTCAACTGTTTCTGGTGGGTGGGAGGTGGTGTCGATAGGAGAGGTATAAGGTGGATGAGGTGGGAGAGGTTGTGTGCACCGAAGAAACTAGGGGCATGGGCTTTAGGAAGGGTTAGGGAGTTTAATCTAGCCATGTTGTGCAAGCAGGGATGGAGGTTTGTTCAGTTTCCTGAATCGCTGGGTGCAGGGTTTTTAAGGCGAAGTATTTTCCCCAGGCAACTTCATTCATAGAGGCGAAGCTTGGCAGTTGTCCGTCGTTTTCCTGGCGGAGCATCTGGCAAACCCATGAAACATTAAAGAGTGGTCTTTGCTGAGGGTAGAGGGATGGAAAGATATCAAAGTGTGGGGGGGACCCTTGGTTGCCAGATGGAACAGAATAGGGTGGTGGAGACAAAGCGCCAGCGCAGTTGATTGTCGCGAGAGTGAGCCGGCCTCCTACAAACGGGATGGGAGGAAGTGGGATGAGGAGGTGGTGCGGGATGTGTTGGATGAGAGGGATGCGAATTTGGTCCTCGTTTATACCGTTGTCGAGGCAAGAGCGCAGAGACTCTTTGTTTTGGACGACGGAGAAACTAGGGGGCAATACACGGTGAAGAGTTGTTGTAGGAAGTTAGTTGGGGAAGTATGGCG
>VALG01002771.1:0-24586 GCA_009835305.1 Ipomoea purpurea
TGGATAGTTCAAGCAGAGCATTCTTTTCTCATGAGGGCCAAGCTAGTGGGAGTCGTGAAAACGTGGCAAATCTACTGCTTCTTTTGAACCTCCACGACATTCTGTTCAAGGATTTTAAGAGAATCTCCTTCTCTTGAACCTCCACGGCATTCATTTCAGGGATTTCAAAGCGAATATCAATACCACCAATTTTTACAAACAACAATCGTACTACCAAGACTTAAACCCAAACCCCTCAACTAGCTATAAATGACCCGCAACGTGCCTCTTTTTGGCTCTCATCCCTTTCTTTCTTCTTTTGAATCTAACAATCCTACTGAAGATTTTTCGCAGGGCCAGGACAATGAAGGCGAAGAAGTTCAACCTTCCATTCCTCAAGCTAAAATCTGATATTTTCAGAGTACACATGACGAAAGTTAAACAACCTGATGAACATTCATAGTCAAATGTAATTACTGCGATAAGGTGTACAGTTGGACGAAATCCGGTGGCTACGGGACATACAAAAAACATATAAGCACAAAGCTCCGGACAAAGAGGTAAATACTCAAACACAACAACAAATTGGCAGGTACACAACTAAATCTAATGCTTTATTTCGTTACACAGATGATAAATGTAGAAAAAAGTTTGCTGAAATGGTTGCAATAGATGGTCTATCTTTTAGTTTTGGTCAAAAAGTGGTTTTTAAAGAATTTTGTCGGGGCATTAAATCCCCAAATGTGTGATTTATCGCGTACAACTGTTGCTCGTAATATTTATAAATTATATAAAACTGAAAAAAAGAATTTGATTTCTCTTTTGGAAGCACATTCTGCCGGGTGACTATTTGTGCTGATATTTGGAGTGATCATTGGAGAGAACATTCATATTTAGGTGTTACATGTCATTGGATAGATCATGAATGGGTTCTACAAAAAAGAATTCTTGCTTTTCGTTGTTTTGATGAATCACACACTGCACACAATATTTATAGTAATTGCAAGGTATTTTTGATGAATACAGAATTACTAACAAAATTTTTGCAGTTGGTTTTGATAATGCTTCTAATAATACTGCTGCAATCCCTGAACTTATGGAGTTATGTGGTCCATATTTTGGAGGTAAATTTTTCCATCAAAGATGTGTGTGTCATGTTTTAAATTTATGTGTTCAAGCTGGTTTACAATCACTTCACAGTAGTATTAAACCCATTAGAGATGCTGTTCTTTATTTGTGGAGACATCCAAATGCACAAAAAGAATTTAATAGATTTTGTCTAACAAAAAAAGTAGATGGAAAAGATTTCCTCGAGATGTACCAAATCGTTGGAATTCTACGTTTCTTTTGCTTAGTAGTACTATTCCTTACAAAGAGTTGTTATGTTCTTTTTTTGCGAATAATAGTGCTATTAATTTATTTCCACAACATTGGGCTGCATGCACTAAAATTTGTGAATTATTAAAAGAATTTAATGATGCTACAAATGCTTTATCTGGTGTGTATTATCCGACTACACATTTATTTTTAGTTTATGCTGTAAATATTGTTGGCAAGCTCTTTGAATTTCGTGATGATCCTATATTGCATGGTGCTATTGTATGCATTAAATCAAAATTTATAGAATATTATAGAAATATTCCTCTAATTTATTTAATTGCAATGTGTTTTGATCCTCGTTGTAAATTAGTAGGTTTAAATACATTTTTACAAAATTATTATGAATGTTTAGAATTAAATGATCCTACAAGCCACAATATGTTAATTTTAATATTGTCCATAATGAAATAACAAATTTGTTTTATAGTATGTGTGAAGAATATTTGCATGCTTATGGTCCTTCGTTGAACATTAGTACATCTTCCCGAAGTAGTTCACAAAGCTCGCAATCAACTCAACGAAGTAGAGGCTTTAACCTGCTATCTAGAGTGGGTAAAAATCGTCGGACCAGTGGGACAACAAGTTATCATCATCTCCAGCATTATCCGAGGCAGAAATATATTTAAATACTGATTTCGTATTTTTTGATAATGATAATGAGAATCTGGATATTTTGCAGTGGTGGAAAGACCATGAAAGAAATTTTCCTATTTTATCTGTTATCGCAAGACAAATTTTTGGAACTCCTGCTTCTACTGTGGCAGTGGAACAGGAATTTAGTGTAGGTGGAAACATGTTGGATGAAACTCGTTCAAGGATGACGCCCAATCAATTGAAGTTCAAGTTTGCACATCAGATTGGGGATTGGCAAAGCTTCGACAACAAAAAAGCGAAAGATCAACCATCATTAACGATTTCTTTTCCGATGATGCGACCACTACTGCAACCGAAGGGGAGTAAACAGACACTTCAAAAAAGGTAGGAGAACTACGTGGGCTTTGATTCTTATTGAAGTTTCAATAAGATACGTAGGCAACTTAGTCTTGGTAAAATTAAGTGCAAGCCCAAAATTATTAAATTTTTTTTTAGTTTAAGTGAAATAAATTACTTAATTTTGCTATGAATAAATTAATATAAAGACCTTATGAGAGTAGTGGTCAGAGAGTATTAAAACTGATAAAGGTAATTCTTAGTCTATTAATGTTTAGAAAATAAAAGGAAACAAATGACAACGAAAAATTTATTGTCTTTTGTTTCCTTTGTTATCCTAATCATTAATGGGCTAAGAATTGCCTTTATCAATTTCAATGCTCTCTGATCACTATTCTATAAGGTCTTTGTATTAAAACATAGCAAACTTAAACATTTTCTTCCACTTAAACTTACAAGTACAACTGTCATCTTTAAAACAAATAAAAAAATTTACTCAAACTCAAGCCTAACAATACTTAAAAACTTACAATTACATAAAAAAAAAAAAAAAAAAATAGGTAAAAGAATAGTGGGCTTTGATTCTTATTGAAAATTTCAATAAAGATACGTAAGCAACTTAGTCTTGGTAAAATTAAGTGCAAGCCCCTAAATTATTAAAAAAAAATTAGTTTAAGTGAAAATAAATTACTTAATTTTGCTATGATAAATTAATATAAAGACCTTATGGGGTAGGACCAAGAGAGTATTGAAACTGATAAAGGTAATTCTAGTCTATTAATGTTTAGAAAAAAAAGGAAACAAATGACAACGAAAAATTTTATTGTTTTTGTTTCCTTTGTTATCCCTAATAATTAATGCCTAAAAAATTGGCCTTTATTAGTTTCAATGCTCTCTGGCTCGCTATTCTCCATAAGGTCTTTGGTATCTAAAACATAGCAAACTTAAAACATTTATTCCACTTAAACTACAAGTTACAACTGTCATCTTTAAAAACACAATAAAAAAATTTACTCAAACTCAAGGCTAAAATACTTAAAAACTTACAATTAAAAAAAATAAAAAAAAAAAAAAAAAAAAAAAAAAAAAAAAAAAAAAAAAAATATACCGGGTTAGAACCAGGCGGTTCCAACCGGAAACCATTGCCCGGTTCGAACCGAACTCGAACCTTAATTAAGGTTCGGTTCGGTTCGACCGAAAATACGGAAACCGGAACCGCCGGTTCCGAACGGAACCGGACGGTAACCGGAACCGTGGGATCATGTCTACCTTCTCCCTGTCCGGTTGCATGTCGGCCTAATGCAGATGCGGCCTTTTGTGTTCGTCTTGTTACGACGGAAAAGGACAACCCCCGTTTGTCCGTCGTTTTACTTCTGTGTTTCGGTACTTTTTGGGTTTGCTTGTTGCCACGCTTACTTTAACACACTAAGCAATGCATGTTTTTTTTTTTTTTTTTTTTTTTTTTTTTTTTTTTTTTTGTTCAAATTAACAATATACGCATCTTTGTTATAATTAATCTTTTTTCATTCTCATAAAAAATTATCGAAAACCATAACTTTTATTTGAAGAAATCACTCCATGTCATTGAAGATCCACAAGATAGATAAACTCATTATGTGTAATATTTTACCCAAATTATAATATACAATGATTATAGTCTTTTCGCCAATAGATATCATAATTCTTCATATTCTATCACTATAAATTTTTTTTCCGATGTATCAGAGTTTTTGGCTGAATGATAGGCACCTCTATCGGACTGGTCACCTAATTTTCAATTTTGAAACTTTGGAATAATCCGGGGATCGAGTCTCAGCCAGGGCAGTGTTGAGCAACCTCTCAAAGTGAGGGGGGCTTCTTTGTGCGCAGCTAAGCACCGGTTAGCCTCTATATGGTTCATGTTCAGTTGAGTTACATGATTTACATCTCTCAAATGCTCTGTCAGCGCCGGGGTATGGAGGGCCTTCAGGGTTGGTGAGTTCAGTCTTTTGGAATAATAATTTTGATATTATATAGAAGTGGTTTTGAATTGACTATTTTTTGGTGTCTTTTTGAACAATGTGGAAGCTGATACTCTTTAATAGTGGGTTAAAAGAAAATGAATAATGGAATCTGAAATAAAACCTTTTACGGCTATGGGGTTTAATCGCATGATCAGGTTATGTACGCAGACATTTCGATATTAATATAAACGTTATTTATCTAATATTGGACTGAATCTCTGGCAAACAGAGCGTTACATTAGCCGGAGCACATATATTTTATCTTCTATTACCTATTCTTCTCCGTTGTCTGGAGAGATCTCCGTATTCGGTCGAATAGTATGACAGTTTGAAGTTTGGAGATTTGTTTTTCATACTGTACAATTCTTTCTCTTCTGTTATCTCAATGGTTACAATCATATCCAGAGATTTTACGTCATTCCTATAGGGTACGGTCGATTTCATACTTACCGGAGTTTGCAGATTCTCTTCAACATTTTTTGTTTGCGGAGATATCATGGTTCGGATTCCCTTATGTTGCTGCAGTTTTATCCTTCTCGAGGTTTCGTTAGTATGAAATTATCCCTATAGTGGTTTGTCATTATTCGGAGCGTTTTCCAGAGGAGTTTAACTGTTGATGCTGCATTGTGAATGTAAGGTGCCCAACTGCGCGCAGTTGTGAGTTAGTCATGATTGTTATTCAATGTTTTAGTATTTTAAGCTAAGCCTTTTGTGATTATTGGATGATTGAATTGAATGGAATGAGAGTCGGCTATAGGGCTCATTGTTTTTTCGCTGAATTGATATAGGCAGGGATTTCAACCTTGCGTCATGAAGGAAATGTTTATATAGATAATGGGTATTATGGGACGATTTTTTTATAATAGTTTATACATAATAGTGTGATTTGGTAGAAATTGATTTATTAAATCATTGTCAGATTTGATATTTTGGTGTGTTATATGAACATACTGCGCAAAGTATGCATGCATGTGTGTCTTGCCCGAATAAATCTCGCTTGTGATCCATGAGTCCGTATTGGATTTGGAATTTACTAGATAAGTATATAGAACTAATGATCTAAGTATGATCTATAACATTATATTAGGAACAGATGTTGATCATATAGATCATGCCTGTTGGTTTGGTCGAACTTGATAACTTGATGGATTCTAAGTACATACAAATACTATTGCTTGGTGTGGTTTGTTGGTCCTCATATTTTAGGCGTGGATAGGGTTATCGATTGATGTCATTAAAGTAAGCAGATTACAGCAGCGTAGAAGAGAGACATGTTGGATATTTTAGGTGTTGTTTAGTTCAGAACCATGGGAGAACTAGGGTGGCGGCCTCGATGTAAGAGATACGTCACAGTTTGGCAAGGTGTAGCACGTGTAACATAATGAGGTTGTTGCGTGTTAGGTTCCGTTTTAGGGAAATGAGTCGCGGTTAGAGGATAGGCTATTGATGGATCTCGATACGCGATCGGATTTCTATTGACTGTTGGATTGAATGAGGTTTGAGAGGTTTCGGTTTAGCTGGGATGGCGCCTGCTGGTTATGTTTTCTGAAGACGAGAATGGGCGGTTAGGAGGTCTATTGAGACATGTTTGATTTTGTTTTATTTTGATGTTTAAATAGTTCTGATGCTTTTTCTTTTTGTTAATTTCAGTGTTATTGGATTATTGGTTTTTTTGTTTATTGATTTTTAATTAGTTCGAATGATTAGAATATTTAGTTGACTAATGTTGGATAATATATGGTTTAATGTCAAAGTGGTATGTGAAGAGGAGTTGTAATTTTTGTGTTATAATATTAGGTTTATGAATGGAGATTACCGTGGTGCTGATATGTAATGATTATCGGTTTCCAGAGTATACTCCAATTTGTGCTAGTAGTTTGAATTCTGGCATGTTTTTATTTGTGTGACAGAATGTATTAATGAGGATACTAGAATCGACAATGTCTGCGAGAGGTTGCTTGCTGCTATAAAGAGAAGTTTAGTTTCTCAGGCATGTCTTCTATATGTTCTAGACGTATGACAAGAGAGAATGAACTAGTTCTTTCTGTTGGCGTCATTTCAGTGTTTGTTTTGATTATTTCGTACAACACGGCTTCCTAGAATTTAGATGAGCTTAAGCATTACTTTATATCAAATGTCTGTACAATTCACATACATCTTGTGGTGTGAATCCAATAAGATATATGATCTTTGATATTTAGATTTTATGGTACATCTATAGTAATTAGGATTTATAGTAAACTATTGGATTATTTCTGCTGATATACATATACTTGTTATCTCCTTTTTTACTGATAGGGCATCCTGATTTTTATGGGTTGTGCTCATTTTTCTTCCACTCACGAACGGGCTTGTTTCCACGATATCTATCCTCCCACATTTAGACAACGCGTTTAGTAGCCGGTAAGTTTGAATTTATTTAGTATTTATCTATATTGTTTCTATTTTTTGTCTTGTTATGTGACTTAGAGAGTGGTTCGCTGAACGATGAGCCTGCAGATGTCTTATTATACAGTAAATGGCTTATAGCATCTTGAAAGCTACTCTTGTAATGTTGGAAGTTAAGTTCATATATGATTATTTTCCCTGGGTATTAATTGTGTTAGAAGTTGGTAAAGCCTGGTTATGAAGATTATGAAGCTCATTGGTGGACGACATATAAATCGCTTGTGACTCTTCGCATAAACTTGGTTATGTCTTGCAATTACGGGGATATTTGAGTATAAGTGATCTAGGAGGCAATTGAACAGAATTGATTAGGTGTTATGTTATATCATTATAATTGCCTAGATATTTTTAGTGAATAAGAGCATAAAGAAAAGGTGAAACAACAGGATAGTGCTGTGTAAACTTATGAAGGTTTATGTAGCTATGCAGCTAGGTATTTGTCTGTTTTGGCTCATATTTTCATCTGTACTATCCTCTTGGACTCTGCTAAGAATCTTGATCATACATCCATGCCCATAATCATGTGTTAATACTACAACAAAAGAGACAGTGAATATTGAATTGAAGCTGTTATATTCATGGCTTGATTTTCAACCATCAAAATGTGGTTGAAAACTTAGGGTTTGCTGTCAGGAATGATCTTTTCAATCACTCTAAAGATTTGAGAAATTCTTCGTCCCGTTTGAAAATGGTCGGTAACGCTAACCATTGACAAAGGTTGTCGGACATGTTTACGGAATTCAGATCACTTTTTGATAGCTGGTCGGAAATTTTGACTGCTCTAGATGGTGTTCATAAAAGTTAAAAAAATCGCTAATCTCTATCTATATTTTAACTGGTCGAAAAAGAGCAATTGATAACTGGCAATTTTCCAACCATGAATATGAAAAATCTTTAGCAAGAGTATTGGAACACGAATACGCGTAAGGTGGTACACATAATGTACATTAACAAATTAGGCCTATGATAAGATGAATGTGGGGTTAGGAATCAAAATATATGAGCACAAATAATGTCTGTTTTGGGCCATATTTTCATCTGTACTCTCATCTTAGGACTCTGCTAAGAATCTTGAGCATACAACAAGGTTGCCATTCAGTGGTCAAAGGTGACTCCACCATCTTGTTTTCATTCTCAACTTCATCACATCCATGCACATTATCATGTGTTTAAACAAAAAAAGACAGTGAATATTGATGAGTTCTTTTCTTGGGGTATATTAGAGGGGTCAGGAATTGGAGATATGATCCCTTATCTAAACTCACAAACTGAAGCTGTTGTTATATTCATGGGGAAAGTGGTTGGAAACTTAGAATTTGCTGTAAGAAATGACTTTTCAACCACTCTGAAGACTCAAGAAATCTTTTCGTCCTATTGAAAGTGGTCGGTAACCCTGATCACCGACAAAAGTCGTCGAATATATTTACCTAATTCATACCACCGCCCTAGATGGTGTTCATAAAAGTTGAAAAAAACGATAATCTCTATCTATTTTTTAGATGGTTGAAAAGAGGTGATTTTCCAGCTATGAATACGTACAAGATATTTAGCAAGAGTATTGGAACATAGATACGCGTAAGGTTAAACATAATACACATTAACAAATTAGGCCTATGATAAGATGAATGTGGGGTTTGGAATCAAAATGAGAAGAAATAATATTAACCAAACAAATGGGGCACACCACCCATCCACAATCCATCTAAGCCACAATATCTAAATCAAAGTCTCAATCCCATTCCAATTAAGCATGTGAGCATTGATGGAATGGATTTTGGGGCCATAGCCATCCTCACACAAAAAAAAACCCTAATTCACTACTGGAAATTATTGAATTTTTGACCACCTGAAAGTGATCTTAAATCAAGTTTAAAGCAAAAAGTGGTCGGAAATAGCAACAATAGTTTTTTCGAATACCAAAAGTGGTCGGAACAGGATTTTCAACTTGATTTAAGATCACTTTCAGAATTTTCAGTAGTGATTTCAGATGAATTGGTAGATTCACATGCATGTTAAGTCAAGTGATGCTAAAACAAGCAATGAATCCACTCCCCAATTGAATTGGCAGTGTCTAAGGATTTGGGGCAACCAGACAGAGACCACATGCTTTGATTCTCACTACAACAACCTAACATGGGAGTCAATGAATTTTACTAATAAATTTTGCCTCTCATCTTTGCTACACAACATGTTAGTTTTCTGTCACTTCTTCCCCATTTTTCCCTTTCCTTCTCTTTTTTTTGGGTGTTTCTCTTTGGGAATGTCTCTGCCAAGTCTGCAGTCCTGTGGGCATTCATTGTATAACCACATAATCATGATGAGTCTCATAACTTTTTAAATTTATTTGTTATGTCGTAACTTTTTTATAATTCTAAAGGTAACACGAATGGTGATATCAAGCAGATAAGACATACATTCTGATCGTTCTAAAGCTTCTGTTACTGTTGTTACGAGGTTAGATTACTCGTATTTTATATCTAACAGATATAATTATTAGAAATTTAGTTCTAAGATTGTTATCACTTAGAGGAGGGTTTTGGGATTTGGATGTGATTTAACAGCAGCAAGATGTTAAACAGGCTGTTACAGCATTACGGCGCTTGCGAAGCGACAGGAGAGTAGGTAGAGTGTGACAGTGAAGGGGCCAACACTGCAATGGTCCATATTGAGTTTTTGTATGCATAGGAACCAACCAAACCTCAGTCAACCCAAAGTCTTAGAAAACCAGCATCTATTCGTTTGGCCATTTGGGTAAAAACCTTAATCCTATCGACTACCAATACCATTAATTAAGAAGCAAAAAAAAAAAAAGTCTGCATAGACAGCTCAATTAGTCATAGGGATATAGTTTGAGTCAGCGATAGTGTGAGAGCAACCTCTCAAAGTGAGGGGCTTCTTGTGCGCAGTAGACAAAGGTCTAGTATTTGTGGTTCAGTTGAGTTACCATGATTTACATCATTCGATATGTTCTGTCGGGCTGGGTTAGGTCTTCAACCTTTTGGGAAGAAGAAGCCAAAAAGAAAGACATTATGCTCGAAGCACTGGTCTAGTGAATGAGCAGCTACACTTAAAAACAAAAAATAGTAATAGGATGTGGCTTGAACTTTTACTTCAAATAATCTGAGTTGAGCTTCAAGAATTTGATTTAGAGTTTGGACTCTTTGTGATCAAAAGAGTACAGTTTGGTGTAGGTTTCGAAATTAGATAGGCTCGGTGTACCTCTTCATAGAACTAGAGTGAATTTATAAGGTTCAGAATATAATTCAGCAAAGTTATAAAATCTGAGGTATATTTAAATAAATAAAAAATAACATTATGCCCCATGGAAGTGCATTGGTGGAAGAGCATCCACACTCAAAACTCTTTTTCAATACTGGGAGTTTGAATACCATCTTATATGATCTAGAGATGAATTCCATCAATTTTGTCCATGATTGAGGTTGGATTTTTTGTGCCCGTAAAAATACATTCTGATGTGAATTTCTTATTCAATTTTTTTATATATATATAGATTTGAAAACAAGTTCATAAGATTTATAATATAGTTAGACCAAGATATAATATTTAGGATAAGAAAAAAAATGACATTATTGATTAAAGTGAGAACCTTTAGTATAGTTCACACTTTTTTTAGGTGAAAAGCAAATGGGATGCCAAAGTCATGAACAGAGTTGTGGTCCTTGTAGATGATGCATCATTGCAATCATTTTTTTTAATAATAAGTAAAAAGTTATTATTCCATTTTGACCTCTTTTTCCACATCTTTTCACCCTTTCCAAGATTGAATACTTTTAACTAGGCATCTTGTGTCATTCCCCTTGTTTGGTAGAGCTATCAATTTTTGTGTTTGACTGTTGGTTGATTAGTCATTTAGTCAACTTTATACCCAAAAAAGATAAAAACAATTACATATACTGCAATAAAGTCAC
Organism: Ipomoea purpurea; assembly: GCA_009835305.1. Taxonomy (NCBI): domain Eukaryota; kingdom Viridiplantae; phylum Streptophyta; class Magnoliopsida; order Solanales; family Convolvulaceae; genus Ipomoea; species Ipomoea purpurea. The sequence continues at coordinate 10,670 of VALG01002771.1, forward strand.
ATTAATCAAATTAATTGTCCAAAAGAGATAAATAACCTCTAGAAAAGTTTTAATATTATAAAACTTGAAATTTCCGATTTTCATTATTTTCAAAAGGTTGAACCCCAACTCTAAAGGCCCCACACCCCGATCCAACAGAGCATCTGAGAAAATGTAAATTATGGTAACTACTTTTACTTACTGTGCACAAGAAGTTCATAACCTTTGACATGACTCTGATACCAAATTGATGCATGTGCTCTATCTCAACTAAAAGACTAAGCTGATAGTTAGATTGCACATTAATGGCTATATGCTCAACACAGTGAATAAACACGCTTGATACTAATTTTTGTATTCAACATATTGATCATATAATATATTTTTTATAGCCTTAAATTTTCATAAACAAAAGTTTTGATGAAACTTAGCTTTTTACATTGTAAAAGTTAGTATTTGACTTTTTTTTAAAAAAAATAATATATAATTTTGCCGTTTTGCTCATCCAACTATTACATGGCTAAACTGAACAAGTTGAACATTGTTAAATTATTTCTACAAATCCATTTTTTCTCTCAGTTGAAAAGCCATCAACTTGTCAATTATATTTGACCCATGACTCTATAAGATTATGTATGAGATGACTTGAATATCGATCTTTCAACTTAATAAGAAGTATATATCAATTTCAAACTCTATAAATATAATCAATTTAAAATCCCAAATAAGATTAATCTCGATGTATGATTTCAGTTAAATATTTAATAGGAAAAAAATGTTAAATTGACCTCCTAAGTCGAGTGGATAGTGCAATTGGATCTCCTAAGTGAAAAAAGCTTCATTCAGGTCCCCTAAATCGATAAAATTGTTCAATTAAATTCAAATTGACTTGTTTATCAGGTTAAATGCATACGGTGTTGACACGTGTCCTTATTTTATTTTATTTTAATAAAAATATTATTTATTATTTATATAAATTAATTAAAATAATAATATTTATAATAATAGTAAGGAATAAAGTTCAAATTGTCACTGAACGTAACTTGAAAATGCAATTAGGCCATTGAACGAAAAAAGAAAGTGCAATTAGGCCACTGGACACTCCAAAAACATGCAATTAGGCCACTGAACACTCCAAATGTATGCAATTTCACCGGATAATAGTTACCATCAATTTTAACAGGTTACCTGCTTATGTGGCAGCTGAGTTGACATTTTTAATAATTTTAAAATCATTTTTAATATATTTTAATATAAATTTGAATTGCACTAGAATTGAATTCAGAACCCTTTTCATAATGTTGAAAAAGGAATCTCGTGCCTAATCCGGAAGAAATCTCAGTCAGATCCCTCTAACCCGCCTTTGAGTACAGCATCCGATTAGGAATCCGAACTGGTTGTCTTCATTGGTCAACCCATTGGGCCGAGGTGAATGGGTTGTACGCCTTGACTGGGGATAGTCTTATAAATTCCTCTCGTCCTCTAAGAACGTAGTTAAACTGTGAACCCTGACCGCCAAGGTACAATCCTGATTGGATACCTTACTTGGGAGTAACCATCAAATATAGTTCACTAATTAATAAAATATGTGATCAAATAAAAATAAGCCATCAATTTGTCAAATTGCCCTTTACTTATTAATGCTAACTCTATAAATTTAGTAAATTACTACGTGTAGATAGCTAGCTACTTGTTGGTTAATATATTCCAAATTGTTCCTTTAATTAATTTATTGTTAATTGGATTAATAATTTAATATATTATTCCATAGTCCATAGAATTGGTGCTGCCTTGTGGAAGCAGCATTAGTATACTAGCTAGGTTGCTTCTATCAACGATAAAACACAATTTTATTAGAACAATTAACACCTCAAATTTAGTATCATCTGTAATATGATAATACATAACAAGGAGAGTTTCATCCATAATACACATTTAAGCAATTGTTGTGATATTTTCCGTAAATTAAATAATAAATCAAAACCTACTATACATACCCATTTTGTTAAAAAAAAATATTATTATATCACACACATATATATATATATATATATATATATATATAATTTTTAACTCAAGTTTTTATCAAATTTTATACATACCTGAATTTTTCTATATCATAACCTCTTTTAATATGGACTCAAATTTCAGTGATTAGATCTTATAAAGAGAAAATACTTACTATTCTATTAACGAAATTTATAATTAAAACTTTATTTGGAGAATCGAATTATGATAATTTCATTTGGATCATAAGCTAATTGATTATTATTGTTATTATTATTAATTATAGGTTATTATTTTAATTTGATAAGAAATCACATCACATGTGCAAATTATTACTCATTGGAGTGGACATGATTACATGTTTAGTTAATTGGTCAAATGAATACTCTCCTTAATCAAATGAATACTTTTCTTAATCAAATCTAAATCATATGATTAGGGACAATTAACGACTATAAAGTTTATAACAACAACAACAACAACAACAACAACAACAACAATAATAATAATAATAATATACCAAAAAAGAGTGACCAAGTGAGTAGAACATGAATATATGTGAAGGTCACACACATTTAGTGTTCATTATATTTTTATTTTAGCTTATACTAAAAGCTAATAAAATTATGTCCTTATATTCCATAAAATAAGATTTTTTGATATAGATTCAAAGAACTATAATTTAAGTGATTTTATAACCAAGTCATTTGATAGGTAATATATCTCGCTTTACTTGATTAGATTTGATAATCGCCCGCAAGATTCATACTAATCGAGCCCCGATCGGCATCAGATCGGGAAGTCTACGATTCCAATTCGGGAAGAGTGAAATAGGCATCCATAAGTCATACGATGATCATAATCCGATCAGAAAGTGTTGTTACATCATAATCATGTGAACGGTTAGCTTTGTATGAACACCTTGTCGTAATAAAATCGTCGCGAAATCCACTTTTAACACGTGACAAGTATTAGAACTCAAATACATAGAGTCTCCTACTCCTAGTTACTATATGACTCAAATACATATAGTTCTAATAACAAACATGCTAAGAATCCGACATGTGTTCCCCATCTTCACCTATATAACGCAATTAAATGCACGTGAAAAGGGACTTTTGGCCATTAATTCTATCAAATTATACTTGTAATTATCCGACCAGACATTAACATTTAACCCTAAACCCGTATATTAAATTTAGATATTTTAGTACAAACTATTTAAGTGTATCACCATTAATTTTCAACTATACAAGTAGCCAAGTAGGTATGATATTGATTTTATTTATTTATTTTTTATAATTTTGAGGATTGGATGTGTTACCTTATTATTAGAAGAGCATATAAGAGTAAGATAGGTCGGCATACAGCAGATGATTACTCAGCATTAAGTACGGATTAGTTATTTAATCGTCTCCGACACGATTAAGGTTAGCTCCATAATTTCCTTGGTTGTTTGTTTTTCACTTTCCCGCGAGCGACACAACCCAGAATCTACTCATGACTGCACTTTTGCCCATTTAGAGAGAGATAGACAGAGAGAGAGAGAGAAGGCGAGAACAAACAAAGCAAAAGTCTCTTTCTTCTTCTTCTCTTCTCCCAAACAGAGGAGAGAGAGAAGGGGGTGGGTGGCCTAGAAACCTAGAAGAAAGGAAAGCAGCACGGAAAACGACGCCGTTGCACCACCGACGATGAAGCTCACCGGAAACTGTGCCGCCGCGGAATGTACTGCTAACAGTGATAGCAATGGCGGGGGAGGAGGAGGAGGGGCGGTGGTGGTGGTGGGAGTGAAAATGGATTCTCGGAGCAAAGAGCTTCTGACTTGGGCGTTGGTTAAGGTAGCCCAGACCGGAGATCGTATCATTGCTCTCCACGTTCTTGATCCCGACACCGGTGCGAACCTCTCTCCCATAAAAAAAAACATCATCTTTATCTTACGTTTCTTAGTATTCGAAGTACCATTTTAATTTCATGACACAACCGCCTGTCTGCCAAATCCCTCTAATTCTTACTGTTTCTTCTGGGCGACAGATAAATCGGAGATGCTAAGACTGGTGAAGACCTTTGATTCCGTGCTGGCTGCTTATGAAGGCTTCTGCAACTTGAAGCAGGTGCATTTTCTTATAAAGATTGATTTTTTTATTTTTTTTATTTTTTTTTACCATTTTCTTTCACTGAATACACTTGTCCCCAGCCAATCTCTGTTGGGTAATGGGTAATGGGTATGTCTTACAATTAATAAAAGAAGGTTCTAAATCTTGTCTTTTTTACTGTCTGTCCCATAATCTCAACAGTCTCTGTATCTTAGCCGTAATGGGCACTCAAAGTTTTCATCTTTTTTTTTTTTTTTCCAAATCTTGAATTACAGGTTGATCTGAAGCTCCGGGTGTGCAGAGGGTCTCCGGCCCGGAAAATTCTTGCCCGGGAGGCAAAGACTTACAGAGCTACGGATCTGATTGTGGGCACTTCCGGCAGCCGCCACGCCGTCCGATCACCGGTGTCAGTTGCAAAGTACTGTGCCAGGAATGTTGACAAGAGCATCTCAGTTCTTGCTGTTAATAATGGGAAAGTGGCTTTCCAAAGTGAACCCAATGCTTCTTCAATTGGCCATGAATTCTGCCCTCAGGACTTGCCGGAATCATCAAGGTTTAAGAGGAGGAAGATGTTCACTAAAAGCCCTTTGGGTTCTGAGTCTAATTCTCTGGCTTTGGTTCCTGTGAGGGTTGTGAATGTGCCTGAAACAAAGTCAGGGTGGACATTGCTCAGAAGGGTTTTTCTTCAAACCCAGAAAGATTCTGGAAATTCTCCTGCAAAAAAGTTGTCTGTAGTACAATGGGTTCTGAAACTTCGAGGGCGACAATCTTTCCCCGCTGTCTACCCCGATCAGAAGCAAATTATATCGGGAGATGTCGAGTGCCATGAAAACAATGGTGCAATTGTACCTGCCCCGAGTCACGCTGCCTCTCTAATTTCCAAGGAATTGGAGGGCGTTTGTGCAAAGTATTCGTCGGTTTGCAGATTGTTTAGCTACCAAGAACTTCTGTCTGCAACATCTAATTTCATGTCTGGTGTGTGGTTTAGCTTTAATTTATCGAACTTTTGGTTGTTGCAACCTGCTTTATTTATGCTTTCTCGGGCTGATTATTTCGTGATTAATACTTTCAGAGAATTTGATTGGCAAAGGGGGCAGCAGTAACGTTTACAAAGGATGCCTTCCCGACGGGAAGGAACTGGCAGTGAAAATTTTGAAGCCCTCGGAAGATTTGGAGAAGCAATTCTGCTCCGAAATCGAGACTCTTACAGCTTTGCATCACGAAAACATTATTTCGCTTTTCGGGTTCTGCCTTGAAGAAAACAATCTTCTGTTGGTTTACGATCTGTTATCCCGAGGAAGCCTCGAAGATAACCTCCATGGTATTCATAGTATTGATGCTTTGTTTCTTTGAGGATGCATTTTGGTTTATACTATGCTGATTTAATATGATGTTTTGAACTAGGTACTCGAAATGTCGGGGATTCGTTTGGTTGGCAGGATAGATACAAGGTTGCCTTGGGTGTTGCAAAGGCGTTGGACCATTTGCACAATTCGACTAATGGACCCGTGATTCATAGGGATGTAAAATCGTCGAATATTCTCCTTTCAAACGATTTCGAGCCAAAGGTGCTGCCTTTTTCCTTTGAAGGAGTTATTTGTTCGACATTGAGGAGATATTAACGTTTATTTTTGGTCTTTCAGCTGTCCGATTTTGGGCTTGCAACATCTGCTTCGAGTTCTTCGTTCCACTTAGATGGTGTTGATGTTGCTGGAACGTTTGGGTATGTTTATTCTCGTCTCTTCAATTTCAAATCCATTACGAATCTGGTTAATAACCCTTTCCTGCTTTGCAGATACTTAGCTCCCGAATATTTTGTGCATGGAAAAATAAACGAGAAAATTGATGTATACGCGTTAGGTGTTGTCCTGCTCGAACTTTTATCGGGTAAAAAGCCGATTGATAACACAAATGCCAAGGGCCAAGAAAGCTTGGTGCTGTGGGTGAGTTCCTTTTCTCATTGAATTGGAAATCGGATCCAATTGATTTATCTATCTTTTCAGTCTGTCGGGAAATTAGGTTTTTATTTACTTCTTCTGATAGGCAAAACAAATTCTGAAGAATGGAAAAGCTACAGAATTGCTAGATGCGAGCTTGCTTAATGCATATGACCACGATGAGTTTGACCGAATGGTTTTGGCTGCGACGCTTTGCATAAGAAGAGAACCTATTTTTCGTCCTAAAATTGACATTGTAAGTGAACTACTTAGGTTAAATTCTGAATTTTCATCGGTTTTTCACTCGATGTATTGCTAAGTAGATCGTCGTCTTTGCTTGCATGTGCAAATTCAAACAGGTTGTGAAACTTCTCGAAGGTGAGCCCGAAACAATGCAATGGGCGAGGCAACAACTCAGTAGTGGCAACGAAGTAGATGACGTTGGCGGTGAACAGCCTGCATCGAGCATCCAATCTTTTATTAACCTCGCATTGTTAAATTTGGAGGATGATTCCCTTTCAATTACGAGCTCCGACCAAAACATATCTGTAGATGATTATTTGCGGGGCAGATGGAGCCGATCTTCGAGCTTCGATTAGAGACATTCTTAAAGCAGATTTTCCTTGTAAATACAACCCATTTTGGTCTTGGATGAGAGGTAAGCAAGCTAATGACCTCCTCCTTGCCAGTTCCAATTTGAAGTCCTCGGGTTTTGAAGTTTTGGTACACTTTGTACTGTTTTCATTTGGATCCCGGATTTCGTCAAGTGTAAAGCATGATGAACCAATGGCTATGTTGATTGTGAAATAGTTTAATTCAAGAGCTACCCAGAATCTTGTTCCTTTCTTGGCTTCTTCAAAAGACTCCCTTGTAGAATCTTTTGGCTTTTATGGTGACTTCTTGCAGAGATGATTGCCTGTGTAAAAACTAAAAGACAATGTTTGCTTGATCCATCCCCAAAAAATTCAGTAGCCATGTGCTGCTGAGCTGCTCCATTAAAAGCCAAAGAAAGGTATAAAAAGGAGAGGGCTTTGAGCAAAAGCCTCAATCTTTATGTGACAACAAGTATGAGAGAAAATAAATAGTATAAAATTGTGTGGCTATTCCATCTCAATCCTACAATACTTGTATTCTAGAGAAGCTGTAGGCAAGAAAATACCATTCTTGAAAACAACCATAAATCCATAATGGTTCAGTTCAGGCTTCTGAATCCCTTAACAAGACTACATGAACCTAGACCAAACAACGCGGAGCAATGCCATTTGGGGGTCGTAGAGGCCAAGTTGGATGTTGTCGAACTTGGAAGCCATCCAATTTTCGCACCCGTAAACATGTGTTCTATAGTGTGGATCTCAAGCATGCATTTGATGGACTATCTGATTGTTAGTTACCTCCTGTAAGGCTTCAAATGATATCCTTCAAACTCTGAGCCAAAACTTATGGATTCCTCATCAAGTCTTTTCTTTAATCTTCTCCATGTTCTCAACATATCAGACTGTATTAACCCTGCATACAACATTTCAAATGTAACCTTCTGGGGAAGAAACCCCTTCTCTATCATTTCCATGAATAACTCACAAGCATCTCTCCACCTCTTCTTCTTACAAAGTCCATGGATCATCAAGGTGTAAGAATCTAAATCCGGCCCTATGGGGCCGCCTTTCATGTCGTCCCAAATCTCCCTAGCAAGCCCCAATCTTCCCAAGCTCACAAACATCCCCAATAATATGTTGAGTGTGGTCTCACTAGGTGAGCACAAGGACCCATCTTTCATCCTACCATACAACCTTAACGCGCCATCAATGTCTTTCCGGCCTCTATACTCCTTGAAAAAGCAATTGAGAGTGGCTGCTATGGGGGTGACTCCACTGCCCACCATTCCTTCAAGCAACATTTCTGCATCCTCAATCCTCCCACAAGAACACAGACACTTGATCACTGATGTATATGAGGCTATGGTGGGGCATATTCCCTTCTCCTTCATCATCCTCAGCTTCTCTAGGGACAGCTCCGGCTTGTGTGCCCTGCTATATACATGGAGTAAAATTGAGTAACTGGTAACATCAGGCTCGACTCCTCTCTGCCGCATTTCGTCGAACACCTTCTCTGCCTCCCTGATCACCATCTCAAACCTCCCATCCGGATGCAAACTGGCTCTCCTGCAAATCCCATTCAACAACAATTATACGTCACCACGTTCGGGTCTAGCCCTTTGGTAATCATCTCCCCGAGAAACGACTTCGCCATCTCTATCTTCTTCACCTTGCACCAACCATATATTAAATTGTATATATCTTGCAATTCACACTAATTCTCCATTTCTCCTTGTTGAACAACTCAGTAGCCACTCTTACGTACCCGTACTTACAGAGGGAGTCGAGGAGATAGCAAAAGTAGGAATTCCAGACGTCTTCCTCGCCGTTATCATCGATAAAAATATACATCTCGCTGAAGGCGCGAATGGCTTGGCGAGTCAACCCGGCAGCTATGAGCCGCCGAATCAGAAGATAAAATGTTGTGAAATTGGGCGAGATTTTCCGCTGCTCCATCTGAATGATGAGCTGCCACGCGGCGTCGAACTGCCGGACTCTGCACATGGTGTCGATGAGGAGATTGAAGGCGGTGGCGTCGAGGGGGGAACCCGGGCAGGACTGCGAGAAGTGGAAGAACGCCAAGGCAACTTTGGAGGAGTGTCGGAGACGGAGGAGGGTTTGGTGGATGAGGAACGGGGAGAACAATGCCGCGAGCTGAAGCGCGGATTCCATGGGGTGGAAGGGATTGTGGTGTTGGAGGAGAATCTGAGACACCAAATCGGCGTCGGTGGAGGGCTCCTTTCGGGGAGTGTCGGCTTGAGAGCGTCGGTGTCGGAGGAGAATTCATAGTGGTGGTGATCGGCGGCGACGGTAGTTGAACAGAAGAGGCGGAGAGCGGCGGCGTTAGGGAGGTGGATAGCGCGAGAACGAAACAAACTCGTCGCCATTTTTCTCAGAGGGCCTCGCATGCCCAACGGCTATAATAGCCCATTTTGTATACTGGACTAAATTTACCCAATTTTTTGCCCTAAGTATGGACTGCTTAATTAACTCAGCCCTATTGGGCTTTTTCTAATGGCCCAATCCAGTGTAATTTTGGACCTCCAACACTACATGAATTTGGTATATTATATTGGGAACCATAATTCACATTGTAATTATACCATGGACTCGGGTCTAAAATACACAATTTACATACTGAATGATCATAATTTACATACTGAATGTTCACAATTTACTTTTTACAAAATTGTAAATTTTCAGTATGTAAATTGTGTAATTTGGACTCGGATCCACTTTGCAAAGTAGATCCAGGTCCACAAAATAATTTGCATAAATATTCATTTTTAGTATATTTTAATATATTGTATGCTATTTTTAGATGATGGTATACTAAAAATTAATCTTTAATATACTAAACATGAAGATGTGCCAATTACCATGTAGTGTGATATCATCCTAATTACCCATTCAAATGGATGATCATTGGTTCAAACCCTGATGGTGGAAGTATAGAACAGATACTATGACGAAATTGGAATTCACCTCCTTTTCAAGATATAGTTGTTTAGGAAATTTGAGTTGTAAAAAAAGAGATTCGAATCTTTTAAGGATGGAGATTCAGATTCCTCAAATAACATGGAGATCCCCCAACCAGTCAGAAAAGAACAACCTTTATTTTTTCTTGATGTCCAATTCTCTTACTTTCGAATTGACTGTATATGTTGTCACGCAGGCCCTAAACATGGCGTGTTTTGCTCCCAGACGGAAATGAGTTAAAAGAGACATTGGAATCTGAAGATATATCCTGATTTTGTGTGATATACTTTCCATATATAATGCATGTTTAAAAAAAAAATTATGAATTAAAGAAAAAAAAAAGGAAAGAGAGAAGGGAATGTGTATGTGAAGAAGAAGAAAAATGTGTAAAAAGATCATATTGCCTTTGTAATTAAACAAAATAAATTAATTTAAAAGTTCTCGGTAAAATTTGACAGACAAATTAATAAAAATTGAATAGTTAAGACATTAAATTAATAATTTTAAAATTGTAAACCATAATTAATAATACCCCGTAGTCATAGAATTAAAATTGGAGATTTTCATTGAAATGGAAAAAAAAGTGAAGGAAAGAGAAAAAGTGAGCCTGCAACTCAGGAACTATATGCAATTACAGAAGCATGCACTAAAAATTGTACGGCTAAGAACAAATTAATTAAATTGTAAATTCAGAAGTATAAATTAAATATAATCATGACTGGACAAGCCACCAATATAAGAATAATCTATACATGTCATGTCCACCTAAGCCACTTTAATTCTGTCACATCCATCTTCCATTCTTATCTTAATTAACAATATAAAAAATATATAATCTAATTAATCTAACCCCCAATAATCTACCTAGCCACATTTGACTCTATATGCTAAATCGTTGAGTCACTGTAATTTACATTCTTCCAAATACCCTGTTGAAGCGGGATGGGGAGCCTTTAGGATTGAGATTCAATATTTAGGGTTCGATGTTTGAATATTTTGTTGGGCATTGGCCGAGTTGGCCAAGTTCAGCCCCTGTTCGATTCGAGACATGGCGCTGTAGCTTACCATGGAGAGATGTGGTTAAATGATTAATTTCCACATATCACCAATTGATTTTAAATAGGATATGACAATCAAGTACCATAAAACTTTGTGGTTAAACGTGCTTGACTTTTAGCAATACCGGAAGATCCAACATATTTACATTCAATTTTTAATTATGTGCAAAGCCTTTGGTAAAGCGCCTCATACTTATGGCCTGTTTGGTAAAATGGCTGTTAGGCTGATGCTGTTTGCTGTTAGCTGATTGTGTTAATTAGAGTGTATAAATACGTTAATACATCTGCCTGTTTGTTAATAGCTATTTGGTATGAATTTCTTTTCTCAAAAACTAATTGAAAAAGTTGTTAGAGTAGCTTTTTTAATTTTAGCATTTTGAAAGTTGCAAAAAGCTAAGTTAACCCAAACATTTACATTGATTTTTAACCAAATCAAAAACTAATAGTGATCAAATAAGCCAAATTGGGCCTATTAGGCCACTTTTTTTGTTACCCAAATAGGGCTATATGTATTATAAAATGGCGAATATTTGATTTGATGGGTAAATTAATTTATATTAAAAAATGAATCTTATGTTTCAAGATTCTACGGCAGTAATTCGAAACAACAAAAACAATTTCATCCCCATGTAAAAAATCTGAATTAACACTGCAGAAATGGAAGATTGCTTGTGTATAATGGCAACTAGAAAGGCCAAAGATAACATAAGTAAATGTGTGGAACCTACAAAGGCAATACATACATACTTTAGGATATCATCATCATCATGATAAAGTTGATAAACTAATGAAAAAAAGAAAAAGGTAATATAAGGGAATATTAAATTAAAGAAACTGTTACTTTTTGGAATGGAAAATACCAATCTGCAGTCAAGAGTACCCATTTCTCATGCTACCTAATAAAACCATATTCCTTATTATTTCTTTTAATTTACGAAAAAATCCATAGGCTTTTACTAGAATGTTGCATTGCGCCATTAGGTGATGTTTCGTCTGGGACTATAGCCGGCAAAGAATTACAAGGAGGTAAACTACATATTTACCCTAATGATAAATGATCATTACACAAAAGATAAATCAGGTTATCAATTTCCCATGTGGGGGCTAATTTAAAATCATTTCTTTAATTTTTTTTTATTTACTGGAAAGCCTTCAAGTCGCTATCTTGAAGGTACATGAGTAATATAAAAGTCCACCACTTGTTATCCTAGTAGACAAAAATTCACAAAGAGTTAAAACTAGCCTGGTTACCCTAGCCAGCAAATGACTAGCTTAGATTTCCTAACTGGCAAAAGACTCAAGGAGTAAACTAGCTTAGCTTAGGTTTTAGGTTAGCCGACAACAGGACCAAAATGAAGTAAAGTACCTTGGTTACCTTAAACGGTAAAGGACTACAATGAGTTAACCATCTAGGCTTATTCTAGTTCAACAAAGGGAACCACAATGAGACTCAACCGACCTATGTCATTTTTTCCCCTTAAAGCCAGCAAAAAGGATCCAAGTAAATCAGCATATATACACATATCTGATGATTCAAATCAAGAACAATATAACACAACTAACCAAAAAAGTTAAATTTAATTTGTGGTTATTAACTCAACAGTTCACCCCAAAATTAAAAAAAAAAAAAAAAAAAAAAAAAAAAAAAAAAAAACTTTGTTAATATAAATAATGGAAGTTGGAAGACAAATTTAGGTTGTTTTGGTGTTCAGGTGGTCCGTTCCACGTATATCTGCAGTTGTCTCGACTTGACTGTAGTGGAAGGTCTCTGATACGATCGATCCGATCTGCTTTCTTAGGTGTTAGTCGCTAAAGTGGTGGTGCCGCCGGTGGTTATATATAGGCCGTGGCCCGTGGCGGCCTCCGCTTTTGACCGGTTTTTTAGCGCACCACCGTACCGGCCTTACCAAACCATTTCAATAGCTGAAAATAGGAATTGGGATTTCAACAAACTCTAGGATAGTGGTGTCATAATCAGATTATCGAGAATGAAATAATACCAGGAAGAATTACAGAAGAAAATAATTACAATTTTATAGAATAGTGTAGAATTGGTGAAAATTTAAAAATTAAAATGTCCATACTTATTCATTATTATTATATTATTCTTAAATAATAAGTAAATTTGTATAAACACTATATATAATGCAATGCAATTGTATTTGGGCATTTTGGATATAAACTTGTATCACTAAAAATAAATTTAAATTTACTATAAAATGCCGATTCTAGCTGTGAGTATAAAACAATATTTTTAACTATGTAACACCAAATTATTATTTATACATTGATAAATATGTTTCAATATATATATTTTTTCAAACAAGTTAGGCATTTAAATATAATAGTATTTACCATGCACTTTCCGCCAATACAACCAAATTAAACCCTGATGACCACTACTTTTTATCCTCCACCAAACCTCACCTCCCTCGTACAACATTCTACGGAGACATAATACTAAAATGGCTTCTTTAAAAAAAAAAAAAAAAAAAAAGAAAAGAAAAGAAAAAACCTAAAATGCTTTCATGCTCAATCAGACATTCCAAATTCCACTAAGTTACCTTCATTTCCCTTCACGCGTATGTACTAATTTCCATGACTCACAATGCATTAATTTTGGTAACGTCCGAAGAAAATGATAATTCAACTGATAACTTTTATTTATATTTTTATTTTTAGTAAAAGTTACATATATTGATTCTATTAAAATATAATGTTTCACATCGTATTATATTGTGATTAGCGGTTATGCTAAACTTTTTTTTTTACAATAATTATTGTGTTTTAAATTTGATTGATTATCAAGATAAGTGACTTGAAGTCTCGTATAAACTTAACCTAGATCATACAGGTTCGACCCTACATACACACATTCAACTCATGAAGTCCATGCAAACATACCTGACCCATAAAATATTATGATCAAGTAATTACTATATATTATACAAAAATTTATTGGGCGGCAGTTTGGAGAACTGAGTCTAACATCCTGCATCGAAACGTGGCACTGACTATTACGTAAGTATAAGGAAATAAAATCGCGTCTTCACTACTAGCTATAGTTTTTAGCGTAGTGATAAGCGTTTGATAGATCTTGACAACAACTAATGCACAATTACATTTTTTATAATTTCGTAACAGTTATGTTTCGATGACAAGGATTCTTTTAAGACTTGACCATTTGTATCTCCACCCAAAAGGAAAATATATATAGAGCCAGCTGTTAGAAGCCCATGGTATATATATATATATATATATATTATATATA
>VALG01002772.1:5941-20551 GCA_009835305.1 Ipomoea purpurea
AAGGAAAATACTGGATTGAATGTGATATATATTTTAGAACATGAAATGTTCTCAAAAATCTTTCGCGAATGGGAATATCGAATGAATGGGATGATAAATCTGAGAACTTGAAACGTTCTCAAAAATCTTTGGCGGAAGGGAATATTGAATGGATTGGGATGATAAATTTAAGAAATTGAAACGTTCTCAAAATATTTTGAGGAAGGAAATACTAGATGGATGGGATAATATATTTGAGAACTTGAATATTCTCAAAAGTCTAGAAAAACAAACGACAGCAGCGACATATATCAAATAATTAAACAGGATATCAAGACACTAAGAAAAATCAAATTCGCAATCAGGAAATGCTAAAAACAAAAGCACCGAACAAAATTGAAGCACAAAATGAACAAGGTAGAAGAGCAGAATAAGCGGACTTCAAATCGCCTGTTATACAGCTTCTTGTGATTCAAAAAGACTTGGGCCCAACGGTGGCTGTAGTTTAGTGGTAAGAATTCCACGTTGTGGCCGTGGAGACCTAGGCTCGAATCCAGCAGCCACATCACTAAAGATGTTTATTTGTTGTTAACTAAATGGAAAAGCAATTGACGATAACATTTTGGGTGACGGAAAAATCCCAAGACGGTTGCTGATTCACTCAAGTGTGAATAATTTACGATAACGCTTTTATATTCATATTTATATTTTTTAATTTATAATAACGTTTTGGGTGCATTATCATGCCTTGTAATTGTCTTGTTGTTCTACGAGCAAATGATCATTAGAAGGTAGTTGGTCAGTTCAAACAGAAAATGCAAATAGACAATTCCGATACGCCAACTGCTCGACCAACTTAATTGGGATTACCTCCAATGTCAATCAAATCTAACCAATATATACCAATTCTCTCACCTCTTTCACTACTCAGTAGTCATTTACCGTTAGCACCTTAGAGGTCCAGTCAAGTGCGAAATCCTAACCCAAATTTCCCAACAAAGTGCAGGGTATGATTGCAATATAAATCATTATTAGGAATTAAATTTTTTTATGAAACTTAAACAAAATAATAAAAGTCTCACCCTAGAGAATGTATATTATATCTGTTTAGGGTTGAACTTTAAAAAAAAAATTGAAAATTTGTTGCAAAGGAATATTGGATGGACGGGATGATAAATATGAGAATTTGAAACGTTCTAAAAAATCTTTTGCTGAAGGAATATTGGACGGATGGGATAATACTTTTTGAGAACTTGAAACGTTCTAAAAATTCTTTGGCGGAAGAAAATACTGGATGGATGTGATAATAAATTTAGAACATGAAATGTTCTCAAAAATCTTTCGCGAATGGGAATATCGAATGAATGGATGATAAATCTGAGAACTTGAAACGTTCTCAAAAATCTTTGGCGGAAGGAATATTGAATGGATGGGATGATAATTTAAGAAATTGAAACGTTCTCAAAAATATTTTGCGGAAGGAAATACTAGATGGATGGGATAATATATTTGAGAACTTGAAATATTCTCAAAAGTCTAGAAAAACAAAATGACAGCAGCGACATATATCAAATAATTAAACAGGATATCAAGACACTAAGAAAAATCAAATTCGCAATCAGGAAATGCTAAAAAACAAAAGCACCGAACAAAATGGAAGCACAAAATGAACAAGGTAGAAGAGCAGAATAAGCGGACTTCAAATCGCCAGTTATACAGGTTCTAGTGATTCAAAGAGACTTGGGCCAACGGTGGCTGTAGTTTAGTGGTAAGAATTCCACGTTGTGGCCGTGGAGACCTAGGCTCGAATCCAGCAGCCACATCACTAAAGATGTTTATTTGTTGTTAACTAAATGGAAAGCAATTGACGATAACATTTTGGGTGACGGAAAAATCCCAAGAAGGTTGCTGATTCACTCAAGTGTGAATAATTTACGATAACGCTTTTATATTCATATTTATATTTTTTAATTTATAATAACGTTTTGGGTGCATTATCATGCCTTGTAATTGTCTTGTTGTTCTACCGAGCAAAGGATCATTAGAAGGTAGTTGGTCAGTTCAAACAGAAAATGCAAATAGACAATTCCGATACGCCAACTGCTCGACCAACTTAATTGGGATTACCTCCAATGTCAATCAAATCTAACCAATATATACCAATTCTCTCACCTCCTTTCACTACTCAGTAGTCATTTACCGTTAGCACCTTAGAGGTCCAGTCAAGTGCGAAATCCTAACCCAAATTTCCCAACAAAGTGCAGGGTATGATTGCAATATAAATCATTATTAGGAATTAAATTTTTTTATGAAACTTAAACAAATAAATAAAAGTCTCACCCTAGAGAATGTATATTATATCTGTTTAGGGTTGAACTTTAAAAAAAAATTGAATTTGTGGAAAGGAATATTGGAAGGACGGGATGATAAATATGAGAATTTGAAACGTTCTAAAAAATTTTGCTGAAGGGAATATTGGACGGATGGGATAATACTTTTGAGAACTTGAAACGTTCTAAAAATCTTTTGGCGGAAGAAAATACTGGATGGATGTGATAATATATTTAGAACATGAAATGTTCTCAAAAATCTTTCGCGAATGGGAATATCGAATGAATGGGATGATAAATCTGAGAACTTGAAACGTTCTCAAAAATCTTTGGCGGAAGGGAATATTGAATGGATGGGATGATAAATTTAAGAAATGAAACGTTCTTCAAAAATATTTTGCGGAAGGAAATACTAGATGGATGGGATAATAAACATTTGAGAACTTGAAATATTCTCAAAAGTCTAGAAAAACAAAACGACAGCAGCCGACATCCTTACTACACAAGCAGGCTTTAACGTCGGCTAAAATAGAGTTTTAACGTCGGCTAGCTACCGTAGTTGTGCGCCCGTCGTTGTAAATATTATTTATAACGTCGGCTATTTATATAGCCGACGTTATATCTTATTTAAAAAAAAATAAATAAATACTTTCAACGTCGGCTAAATGCTAATAGCCGATGTGTAGGTATTTTATAAAAAAATTAAATTACCTACAACGTCGGCTATTAGCATATAGCCGACGTTGTAAAGTATTTAAAAAAAATTAAAATACTTACAACGTCGGCTAAATGCTAATAGCCGACGTTGTAGGTATTTTAATTTTTTATAAAATACCTACAACGTCGGCTATTACTTTTAGCCGACGTTGTATGTATACTATTCGAATTTTTTTTTTTTAAACTAGTGTACAACGTCGTTATTAGGAAATAACCGACGTTGTAAAGTTTTATTATTAAAAAAAATAACCCTTCAACGTCGGTTATTTATTAATAACCGACGTTTGTAGGGTCTATTAAATAAAAAAAAAATGAAATTGAACTTCTGAGGTGGTCCACAATCATGATCCAAACCTTAAAAATGATACTTATTTAGCATTCATTACAAAATTAACTAACTTATAATATAGAAAAACAGAACAGTAATAATATGGAGATGGATTCAGACAACAAAATATTAATCACCCTCTCCTTACACTTCCAAATAGCGCAACTGCAGATCTGCTAAGCTGCATACCCTTTATCATTTTACTTGGATCTCTCATGTAATTACCCACTTGCTGACTAATACTCTGCAATTAATATAAGATAACAAATGTGAAAAGCTTGTTCATTTTGCCACATACACATCATCCAAAATCCTCCAACCAAACCTGATTAAACGCATGCAATTTGCCTTTAAGTGCAGCAGCATCAGGGCCCTCCTCTGACTTGTCTCTAAACGAAGACATCCTTTCGATGAAAAAAAAAAAGGCATCATGAGTATAACTTATGCAAAATAATAATCTATGAATAAACAGCAAATGATAAAAAAATTACTACAGAACTAACATCACGAGTGCACCATCAGGAATGTAAAATGAAATGAATGGCTGCAGTTTCTTATTTTATTTTTTTTAAATTAGAAAAAAAAAAAAAAAAAAGAATTGCTCGAATAGATCATAAAGGGCAAAATTGCATCACAAAATTAATAAATTAATCATATATTGTTTTTACTATTCTGCTAATTACAGTTGATCCACATCAGTTTTGCATGTATACCGTCACCCCATTTCTTTCAAGAAGTAAGAACAAATTAGAATAAATAAATGACTTGTTTTGTTCTGTAGTGACCATTGATATAAGACATGTAGTGACCAAGATCATGCATTAAACAGACTAAAAATATATTGATATGGTATAGAGCAGGCAGAAGCAGCATGAAAGATACCTTGAATGCATTTGGGTAATTTGCAATGTAACCATTCTTCATCACTTTTGCCAATGGATTGATGAGAAGCTTCTGAAACTTCAAAACCTATTGCATAATTAACATCCAGGACAAATATTTAGGAAACCAAGCATTGAATTAGAAAACCACAACCAGACCATACCAACTCCAAAAGTATAATCATAGGAAAAATAACGTCCTTCATAAGGTCAAAAAGATGTGTGTGTTGGGTCCAGGGAGGCGTACAAAAAGTGTTTAATGGAGAAAAATAATTGAAACTAATTGAACCAAGTTTATTAAAGCAACAACTTACAATGCTAGAATCAATATGAACAATATGGGCATTTAAACTTACAGAATATGTGTAAGCCAGTCTCATACCAGTCTCCGTCATCATCTTTCCATGCAGCTACCTAGAAACCAAAGATAGTTAATACTCCATACTATTACGATGACATCTAACATTCCAAGTAGACATTATTTCACGACCTATGCATTTAGGTTTAGCTCTAGTGATTCATGCAATGATGATTTTTAAGTATAATAGTTCATGAGAAAGAAGACGAGCATAAAGGGTGAGATAGTGAGAGTTACCATTTTGTTAGTGAGATAGAAGAAGAGAAGCAATAGTGTGATAGAGTCTCACCAACCTTTCCTCCCAGCACATCTCGTGCCTCCAGCAGTATTGGTTTGTGGCCCGCATCTGCTAAATATTTTGCAGTAGACAACCCAGCCAAACCTGCAAGCACCGAAATAAGAAAACAAATTTCTTGAATTCCTTGTTCTCCTTTCAAAGTTCGGTTATAAGATAGTTGTAAGATAGTAGAATGAAAGGAGCTTTCTACATTTCTTAGAGCATAGTGAGGGGTTGTTTCAACGTAAAACTGAAGTGGAATAATCCCCCTAAACGTTCTAGTACAACAGAAGTAGCAAAGGAATAGCATTTCTTCAAAAACGCCAATAAGAAATATAATTGAGAGACTAAAAAATTTACCGGCACCAGCAATAACAACTTCCAATGGTTTACTTGGACGTGGAGCAGAACAAAATGAAGAGGACAGGTAAGCATACATCTTTGCTTACATCCACAAACTCCTTATCATACAATCTAGACAACTAAATTCCTATGTTTCAACTTGTAACAAGAACTAATGTATTAAGCATAAAAACAGATTCTTTACAGATAAACAATCTGGATTAGCTTGCTAAATCCACAACATCACCCTAAAACTCTAAAAGTAAAGGGAAAAAAACACAACCTGCAGAGATAAACAGGGCACAAACACAAAATAGATCAAGATTAGTACTTTGAGACTCAAACCACAATTCCCAGTATTACAGAACCAACCAACAAAAGCTGAAACAAGAGCAATTGAAACCCAAACAAAACTATATAGAAAGATAGCTTCGATAAATATTCACTTAATTATCTAGAAACATGGCAAGATGTTGTACCCATATTATCAATAAATCCTAAAATACAATATATCAACATTATTTACTAAAATTCAAATTAAATTAATAGTAATTCGAAACATATTACAAAATAAATCTTAAATACAAGTATATCAATAGTTCCAAATATATAACCAATAACTTATAAAATTCAAACATATACCTAACAATTCCTAAAATTCGAAATACATTAATAAATATTTCAAATATATTATTGTAATTTCAATATTTAGAAAATTAAAATAATTTTAAAAAAAAAAAAAAAAAAAAAACTACCAAAGAGCGGGGTGCGGCGGAAGGCAGTGAGGCGGTGCAGCGCTTCGTCTGTGGGCGGCCGTGCGGCGGGAAGCTAGGCGCTGTGGCTGTGGCTCGGCAGCGGAGGCGTCGAATAGAAGGTGCGGTGTGGCGGTGGCTGTGCGGTATGACGGTGGGCGATGGAGGAGCGAAACCGATGCTGGCCGGTGGCTGTGATGTTGGCGTGGCGGGTTGCTGGCTGGCCGGTGGCTGTGATGTTGGCGGTGCGGGTTGCTGGCCGGCCGGTGGGCGCTGGGGAGAAGGGAAAAAGGGGCTGCGGGCTGCGGAGAAGAGAAAAGGGGGGCGGTGGTGTGAAAATGATTTCAAAACCTCAGATCTATTTTTTAAAACCCTATTTTAATTTTAATTTTTTTTTTATAAACCTATAACGTCGGCTATTAACAAATAGCCGACGTTAAAAAAAATAAAAAAAAAAAATAAATACACAATAAAATAACCTACGACGTCGGCTCTATAGATAGCCGACGTTGTATTGTTATTATTTTTTTTTTTTTTATTTTTTATTTATAACGTCGGCTATTTTGTTAATAGCCGACGTTATAAGTTTTATAAAAAAAAAAAAAATTAAAATAGGCTTTAACGTCGGCTATTTTGTTAAATAGCCGACGTTATAGGTTTATAAAAAAAATAAAAATTAAAATAGGCTTTTAACGTCGGCTAAGTATATAGCCGACGTTAAAGGCCCGACGTTAATAGTGAATTCTGTAGTAAGTGAATTATTGAAGTTTTATTAGTCAAACTTTTTGTTCGGCTATGAACCAAACAAGCAATAGTATCGCCAAACATAAAACTATCAAATTAAAACAATAGCATAATTAGGAGGGTATACATGTTTATTTTAACATTTTGAGAAATCTTTTGATCTCAATGTATAATATTTTGGAATGTTTGGGTAATAGTTTGTTAGCTGATTGGCCAGGTTAGTAAGTTTTGAGTAGTTGATAACATTAGCCAATTGTAGAAAGATGTTTTTAGTAAATAGTTAATTCCATTTTGTGTCGTCCTAGATTTACAGGTGATCTGACAATCCACTTTAAGTCATTTTTTATTAAAACATCCACTTTTGGTCCTAGTATTATTGCGGCATTACCATTTTTGGTCCCTTTAAATCAAAAAAATAGTTAAAATATCGTTAAAATACAAGGGCATTTCGGTATTCGATTATGATTTTTTTTCAAAAAAATTAACATAAAAAAATATAGCAGTTCAACCTACTTTTTAAAAAGAATTTGAAATATCTTTGTATTTAACAGCATTTCAACGAGGATGTTCTAATAAAAAAAGACTAAAATTAAAGTGGAACTGTCACTTATAAACTTAGGACAAAAAATGAAATTACTATTTAATAAATGAGCTGTTAAATGATTAATGTAAAATGACTTTTCTTAAAAAAAACTAGCAACTTTTTGAATTTTAGGCATTTTGGAGCAGTAAACTGTTACAAAAAGTTAATTAATCAAACACTTATATTGAAATATTAATCAAGTTAACCAGCTAAAAATAGTCAAATAAGCTAAAATTGACTGATAAGCTAACTATGTTAACAAAGAAGGAATTTTGCAAAAGTAAAAACATATTTTAAGAGACTCAGTAATCATTTATAAGATCTTCAATTCTTTGAATATCTTCCCACCAATCTTACCTCTCCTGCTCTTTATCATGTTGTTAACAACACTATAAACATCATCTTATATTTCCGCCCTATTGCACTCTCTGCAGTCTTATTTATCATTCTTTAGACTATATTTGATTGGTCCAATCATCCCAAACTGTTACTACCCAGCTTGAAATGCCTTCAAGCCAGCCATTTCCCAGAAGACAAATATCATTATTGTATGCATGTAATCTTTGTGCAAAGGATTTTGCCACTCAGTTTCTCTGACTCCAACATTTGTGTGGAGTGCAGTCTGTAAATACATAAAAAAGATGTGAAGTTAAGGTTGGATTGGCCATCCTATTTGAAGAATGTTACTTTTAAGTTATATTTTTAATTTAATTTTTCTTTTATGAATTTTTATACATTATATTTTAACAAAAAAGTTTTTATTACATTTTATTTTATATTTGTACTTATATAATAAATTTTTTCAGGCTTGTAGAGGTCGCAACTAATTAAAAAAGGCTTCGATTAAATTTTTAAATTGATTAAAATTGTACAATTAACATATAACAGGTTATAAACATGTAACCAGTTAATTTTTTTTGATTACATGGAATCCCACTCAAAATAAAATTAAAAACTAAAAATAAAAATTAAAAACAAATTTAAAAATAAAAGTTGCCAACTTCTCCGTAAGTTTAGAACGGAGAAGTCAGCGGCCGCCTTTTTCATCCGTTTTTGGACGGAGAAGCCGACGTGTTTCTCCATCCATATTGGACTCGAAACCTGCAAGCTACTTCGTCCATGTCGAAATGGACGGCTCCGTCCAGTTCGACATGGACGAAGAAGCCATGGCAGCTGCTGTCATGATAGTATGTTTCTTTTTAATTAATTTATTTTTTGAAATATAATTAATTTGATTTATTATTTAATGTTTTTTTAAAATATTAATCTGTGTGGCATCTTACGTGACATCTGTGTAGCATGTGACTTGAAGTTAATATTTTTTATAATAGGTCAAATTAGTTAATTGCACATTTTTAACAAGTATAAATGTTCAATTGAATGTTTTTTTAGTTCCAGTCTTCTAAAGTCTAATTGCATTTTAGTATATAATTAAAAGACCAATTTCCACTTATCCAGAAAAGAAAGAAAAAATCGGGCACAAAAAATCTGTTAACATATATTCTTAACGGCCGTCAATGTGTAACTATAGACACATTCTTTGACCGTGGATGATTACATGTGGAAAATAGATTTAATCAAGTCTTACGTGGTTTGGAGCATTGGACGACATTTCAAGTTAGTTACTTGAAATCTTGAATATGTTTACGTTAATTCATATTCGAGTTGGTGAACACCAAACCTAAGGGCTTCCCCACACCCCGATCGGCAGAGCATTTTGGGAGGATGTAAATCATGGTGACTCAATTGAACATGAATCACAGAGGCTAAACTGGTGTTCACTGCGCACAAGGAGCCCACCTCACTTTGAGAGGTTGCTCCCACACTGCCGCTGGTTGAGACTCAAATCACTGGTCATTCTTCTAAAGGTTTCACCTCTATGACTAGTTGAGTTACCCATGCGGACCATATTCGAGTTACTTGAACCTACAGGATTTGTGGTTGAGTGGAAATGATTCATCCATCCTTAACTAAAGGTTAAAGATTTGACCTGATCTTTATTTGGCTTTGGATGGAGCAGCATCAAATTTCTTGAGGCTAGCGTGTCCACGCAAAAGAAGATGTCTACAATTCAGCGAGAGAATTAGTCACTATGCTTGGATCGGAGATTAAGTTATCTTTTTCCTTATAATTTTTTCTCATTTTAAAAAACGAAACTCTATTATATATTATCATAATGATATGACCCAGGTAAATCATAGAACAAATAAGATTATCCGAGAACGTTCTCATTTCAATTCAATGGTATAGTTTACATGAAATTCCCCCTTTAGTTCCGAATTTGATCGGGTCTCGTTGAGATCCATGGCAGCTTCTAGAATTCACGAGCAACATTTGGTCTAGCGTGTCTAAGCTACGCCCCTAGAAAGATTATGAGTTGAACTCCAAATAATAATTCTAAAGGGTTGAAGAATGTAAGAAGTTTAATCAAAGATTAACACATACACTTTGGGTGTAAAAGGTGAGGCTTGAAAAATAATTTAAAAAGAATTTCATTAAATCAAAGACTGAAAGAATAAAGGAGGTGACAAACCCCCACACTCCGACCCAACAAGAGCATGTGGGGAGGATTGTAAAATTCACGGTGACTCAATGAGTTAGTAGACAGGGCCAAATGCCTTGCGCACAAGAAATCTGTCCACTTTGAACATAATTCCCACACTGTCACCGCCGCCGAAGTTCAAACCTTAGTCTCTTACCCCAAATACTGTACATTAAACCATTTGATTTAAATCCGTGGAGGTGACAAACCCTACTTATACGAATAGGGTTAGCGTTTGGTCATATAAACACTTGCTTCAAGAAATAACTTGGAAAGCAAGAAAGGTTAATTAGTTTAGGAAAAACTAAAGATCCCTTCCTTCCTAAGAATTAAGATAAGAGAAAATTTCATTTTGGTTAAATATGAAACTAATAAGGGCTTTTTTGTTTTAATTCAAAACACCGTGACTTTTTAAAAAAGTGTCAATTAGTAAACTTTTTTGACTATGCAATTTTTTTTTTATCAATTGGGTCCCACTCCGGTTTTTTTTCAATTGCAGGCCCAAATTTGGCCAAAAAAAAATTTTTTTTAAAGAAAAATTAAAAAATAATGAGGAATTAATTTTTTTTAAAAGTTTTCATTTCACAAATCTCTTTCTTTTCCTTCCTTTCCGCAAAAATCCCATCACAAAAGTACCCAACAACCTTCCGGTTTTTTTTTTTGAAAAAACTTTTCAATGCATTGTTTTTTTTTGGATTTAAAGCAAATTCCGTGGACAACTCGGCCCCTTCCTTTTTTTAATTTTTACTTTTTGATAATGAAAAAAAAAAAAGCAAAATTGAAACTTTGTTTTTTTGGCGCCTTTTTTTTGACAGGGGGAAAAAAGAGTTTTTCCGTAAAAAAAGCTCGATACAAGGAAGGAAAAAAAAAATATGTTCCCCCCTTTTAGAACCGTTTCAAAAATCTTTTTGATTTGTGGGTTTTAACTTTAGCATTTTTTTTGTCAAAATGCAAGCGAAGAAGCGAACAATGAAAATGATGTTTTTTTGAAAAAAGAGTGTAAGCTTTGTTCTCTTCTTTTTATCCCCAAAATTCTTTCGTGGGTTACTGTTGTTTTTGAAGCAAGAAAAAATATTTTTTTTTTCTGTATTTAAGGTTTGTTTTTTTTTTTTTGGGGCTGAGTTTTTTTTTGGGGCAGAAAATTGCGTATGAAAAAATCAAGGGGAAGGTGTGGACGCTTTGAAAAAAATTTTTTGGAAATTTGAAATTGCCGGCTCAAAAGAAAAAATGGGGAAAAAAATTTTTGGGTGGAGGTTGGTGGAGTGGTTTTTGCCCAAGGAAAAGAAGCCCTTTTTTAAGTCCCCCGGGGAAAAAAAGATTTGAAAGAGAAAACTTGTGAAATTTAACTAAAAATCTTTCAAATTATTTTTTTTTAAACTGTTAAAATTTTCTTGCGAAAATTGGCCCGGTTATTGAAAAAACCGATAGTGACCAAATGAAATAGAATTGCAATAAGTCAAAGAAATTTTTAATTTTGCAAAAACTTTTAAAAAGTCCA
The DNA here is from genome assembly GCA_009835305.1 of Ipomoea purpurea. Lineage (NCBI taxonomy): Eukaryota > Viridiplantae > Streptophyta > Magnoliopsida > Solanales > Convolvulaceae > Ipomoea > Ipomoea purpurea. Next base: position 17,273 of record VALG01002772.1, read on the forward strand.
ATGTGCTGAAATTTTTAAACAAAGCAGCAAAAAAATAAATAAAGTCATGAAATGAAAAAACAAAAATTGAAATTTCTTCTTAGAAATAATTATCCCAAAATTAACAAGATTAAAAATTTTAAATTTAAAAATAAATTATCTTTTAAGCTCTTTGGTCCTTTCAATCATTTATTTCCCCATTTTCCGTTTTGTTTGAAAGACAAATTATTTTTTGGGAAAGTTTTTTTGTCGATTGGACAATTGCTTTAACAATTTTGTTTTTGTCAGTTGAAATGATGAAATTATAATATTAAAAAATGTTTTATCGTTAACAATTAGATTTATATTTTTTTTTATAGAAGAAATTTAGTAAAAAAAATTAAACTTTTGTTCTTTAAGAAAAGTTTTTGATAAAAATGAATGAGAAAATGAATGGTGGTTAAAACTTGTCCATGAGGCTATGTGAGATTTCCAACAAATTTTGTTTCTAAAAAATTCTTTTTAAAAATGTCATACCGTTTTTTAGATTTCAAGTGTAATTTTGTATTTCTGATGAACACTTTTTTTAGTTTTTAGGTTTTTTTCCCGCAAACGGTTCTTTGTTTTAAAAAAATTTGTTCCAATAAAAAATTAAATAGTACAAATAATTGCAGTTCAATGTTTAACAAATTTAATGCCAAATTATTTAGAAAAAATATATACAAAAATTTTAATTTTATACCCTAATGACCTTAAAAAAATCAATTCCACCAAGCAAAAAGCATTAAAATTTTAAATTTATGAGTCTTTGTTTCTAAATATCCAAGAGAAAAAATTTATTACAAAAAAACTAACCTAAATTTTTTTTAATTATTTTTTTAAAGCAAAAAGAAAAAAATTTCTGTATAAGGGTTTCCTGATTTTAAATAACCTTGAAAATTTGCTCACTAAAAAATAAATAATTAAACCTAAATTTTTTTTTTTTAAAAAAAGCAAGAAAAATGATTTTTTTTCAAAGGTTTCCCGGATTTTTTATAATCTTTATTTGAAATGTTTCAAACTTTTGAAATGCTCAGTTGTATTTTAGTCGGGCTTAATTAATGATAAAGTTTATTAAAATTTACTCGTAATGTTCAGTTTATGTTAGCATTATTATTGACTAACATTTGGTATCAAAGCCAGAAAAATCTCTGCCTGGTTGTTTGTATTGTTAGATACAAATCTGGTTTTTTTTTTTCCCGAAAACTAATATCATATACATTATTTTTTGTATATGTTGTTTTTCGAAAATTTGGTTCTGCTTGGAATTTAAGTATGAGCATTCAGCATGTTTTTTAATTCCTTTGAATTCTGAAATTAAATATATCATGACTCTGACACTTACCACCGCCTATTTGTTTTGGCTGAGAAAAACGGAGGGCGTTGGTTGTTGGCTTCTCAATGTCAGTTAAGTCATCATCATCCTTGGAGAGGTTGAAAAGCTTCCACAAGATCTTGATACACAGCGCCGAACATTGATCATTAAGTTCGTGTTTTTGGGAACGTCATAGCCCCCAACTACACAGTCTTCAGATCAATATTTGAAGCCTCTCATCCTTGGCGTCGCCGCGACTTGGAGTCCAGAACGGCGGTAGTGACTGGTTCATGGGTGACGACTCCGACGGAGGCGGACGTTGGCGTTGCATTGAGGAGAGCCGGCAGAGGCGAGTTGGACTATCCGATTACGTCGCTACACTCTCTCCTCCAGGAGTTGCTGGTGCCGGGAGGCGAGCTTTGGACATCGCGCGGCGGACGGACGACGCGACTGCCGGCGCTGAGCGCTGCTCCTCAAGCTCAGGGCGCGCTGATCGGAATCATAACCCCTAATGAGCAACAAAAAAATAGGGGATTCCAAAATGTCTCTGCATGGAAAGTGGTTACCAAACAAGGAAAACCGTGTTTGTGGAGTGTATTTCTCTCCCATAGAAAGTCGCTATGCGCCTTAGCAATTTAAGTTTCCGTATTTTTTTCATTTTTTTTTTCCATTTTACATATGTATGTTGGTTTCGTATTAGAATGTTGTATTTCAATTTAATATATTATATATTCAATATTATCCATGTCAAACTTTTAGGACTTTGTTTTTAGAAATGTTGTAATGAAATTAAATGTAATATATTATTCACATTTTTCCGTGTGAGACTTTTACAACTTTGTTTTTTAGCAAAGTCCTAGTAGGATGTTTTTTTAACACTTAGTTTGTCATTTGTGTGGTTTGTAGCAAGAATTCATCTGATTGCTAGTTAGACGAAAAAATAATTGATATATATGTAGATTTAAAATATTTTATGATATTATTTAATTAAAAGTTTATTTTGATGTGTTTGTAAGTAAAAAAAATAATAATAATTTACTAGACTGTTGAAGTAAAAACATTCGATTTGATTAATGATTTAAATTTGGACATTGCAAATGAGAAGAGTGTGTTGTCCTTCGACAATACTATACATTTTGTTCTACGATTGCTACTAAAGTCCATTTCATTGAGAAATCTTGTTGTTCGTCGTTGGCCTCTTTGTGTCCGTCGCTTAGCGTTAATAGGCGGAAGTAAGTGATATGACTTGTCCACTGAGTATTTTCGACCAACGGATAGAAATTACCTTGCGTAAGCATTCCTGTAAGTTTTGGACGGAGTAAACTTGTGACACGAATTGGTAAAATGCTCCCTTCGGAAATTAATCTTTGTCCTGGTCATGAATTGCGGTGCCAAATTAAAACCAAGTATGTTCGAAGCAATTTCTCACAACTTCAGTTGGTTCATATACAATATCGTCACAATCACCCAATATCATATGATTGTTGTCGGATGCAGAATTGTATATAGAAAAAGGAACTAACTAATAAACAACAACTATGTGAATTTAAGAGTTAGACTATAAACAAGCACATATTATATATTAAGATATGTTGATCCCAATTTTGTGGAGGAACTATGTGGATTCCATTGTTCACATAAACAACAGATTTCAGAAAAAACAAAAATTAAAAAAAAAATAAAGCTTTCACCATTAATGGAGGAACTAACCTTAAGATGTTATTCAAGCAAAAACAAAACCGCCGGAATCCACTCCACACAGCCGTCCATTGCCGGAAACCCTCAGCCTCTGCCGCCGTCTCTCGCCGGAAAACGCAAGCCGGAGCACGCCCCCCACTGCCCGAACAGATTTCCGATCCACCTATGGGAGGAACTCAACCCACAGTTGGTAACTGATTTTTTGGACCACAAGTCTTTTGGGACCACAAATTTTTATTTTTTTTGCTATTTTAAAAGAATTTTGCTGG
>VALG01002775.1:0-10260 GCA_009835305.1 Ipomoea purpurea
CCTGTATAGCACACATATAAGAGTTAAAGTGGACATTGCTATGCATATCATCGTTTAACTGAGAAACATAAATAAGATTGCAACTTAAAGATGGAACATAAAGAACACGATTAAGAACAATTTTGTCTGTTAATCGAACCGAGCCTTCTCGAGTTGGCACCACTGTTTTTTCCATTGGGTAAACCAACAGGGCAATGAAATATATCCTTTGCATCAGTGATTTGAGTGGAATCACCAGTAACGTGACGAGAAGCCCCTGTGTCAATTATCCACAACCGTGGATCAAATTTACCATTCAATTGATAATCAAATATCTTTGTACCACTAATCAGCCCTGTTAATGCCTGCGGCTGCTCGTCGTCAGCCATTGATGAGTTTATGCACAGGTAAAACCTTAGCGACTGATACCATGTAGAATACAATGAACAAGAAGAAGAGAAAAACTAATATATTGTGTCTTGTGTAAAGTTCAATACAAGCACTTGTATATATAGTGCTAACAAGATGATGAAAATAAATACAAATGAGAAAACAAATAGACACATGGAAAACCCAAGAGACACATGGGAAACCCAAGAGACATATGGAAAACCCAAGAGACACATGACTATTAATATAGATGATTAATTTCATCAAATATCTCAATAGAGTGTAATGTCGTCATCAGTTGGGGGATATGGCATATAATATGCATCAAAATAATAACACCAACGTCGTCATCAGTTAGGGGATATGGCATATAATATGCATCAAGATAATAACACAAAAGAAAGTTAAATCTAATTCTTTTAGAAGTTACAATATATTTTGTATTTACCATCAATTCTTTCAAAAAGAATAACCATATTTTCTGCTCATTTTCGTATTTTGCTTTTTAAATAAATTTGTTAAGTGGAGAACAAGACTTGACGACTGTGCGCCTTAGACAACTCGGCCAAACTGTCTATATATCAATTAAATAGAATTTATCTATACTTGAAGATCACATGTTTGAATCTTACCAACACCCTCTTGATCAAACCATTACACATGATCATCGTAGTTGTAGTTTAGCTTGCATCTGATCTCTTTTGTGGTTTAAATGATATTTTACCAGTGAATAGGGAGTGCACGAGTCAATGTCGTCATCAGAGGATTGGGGGATATGGCATAAAATATACATCAAGATAAAAACACATAAGATAAGTAAATCTAATTTTTTTAAAGAAGTTACAATATATTTGTAGTTACCATCAATTCTTTCAAAAAGAAATAACCATATTTTCTTATTTTGCTTTTTAAATAAATTTGATCAGTGGAGAACATTATTTGACGATTGTGGGATTTGAAACCGCACCCTTTCAAACCAAAGCCTAAATCTGGCGCTATAGACCACTTGGCCAAACCGTCTATATATCAATGAAATAGAATTTATCTTTACTGAAGATCACATGTTTGAATTACCAAACCCTCCTGATCAAAACCCATTGCACATGATCATCATAGTGCAGTTTACCTTGCATCTGATTCTTTAAATTATAAATTTCCCAGTGAATAGGAGTGCACGAGTGCAATGTCGACATCAGAGGATTTGGGATATGGCATATAATATGCATCAAGATAATAAACTAAAAGATAAGTTAAATCATAATTTTTTAAAAGTTACAATATATTTTGGATTTACCATCACATGTCTTTCAAAAAGGAATAAACATATTTTCTGCTCATTTTCGTAATTTTTCTTTTTAAATAAATTTGTTCAGTGGAGAATAAGACTTGACGGCTTGGAATTCATAAACCCATGCCCTTTCGGACAAGAGGCTAAATCTTGCGCCTTAGACCACTTAGCCAAACCGTTTATATAATCAATAAAATAAATTTTATCGTTACTTGAAGATCACATGTTTGAATCTTACCAAACACCCTCTTGATGAAACCCATTGCACATGATCATCGTAGTGCTGTTTACCTTACATTTGATCTCTTTTGTGGTTTAAATGATATTTAACTAGTGAATAGGAAGTGCACGAGTGCAATGTCGTCATCAGAGGATTGGGGGATTCAGGCATATAATATGCATCAAGATAATAACACAAAAGATAAGTTAAATATAATTCTTTTTAGAAGTTACAATATATTTTGTATTTACCATCAATTCTTTCAAAAAGAAATAACGCTATGGGATTTAAACCCACGCCCTTTCGGATCCGAGCCTAAATATGGCACCTTAGACCACTCAGCCAAACTGTCTATATCTCAATAAAATAGAATTTTTCTTTACTTGAAGATCACAAATGTTTGAATCTTACCAACCACCTCTTGATCAAATCCATTGCACATGATCATCGTAGTGTAGTTTTCCTTGTATCTGATCTCTTTTGTGGATAAAATTATATTTTCCCGTGAATAGGGCGGCGACGCGAGTGCAATGTCGACATCAGAGGATTTGGGGATATGACATATAATATGTATCAAGATAATAACATAAAAGATAAAGTTAAATCTAATTCTTTAAGAAGTTACAATATATTTTTTATTTACCATCAATTCGTTCAAAAAGGAATAACCATATTTTCTGCTCATTTTCGTATTTTGCTTTTTAAAAAATTTGTTCAGTGGAGAAAGAAGACTTGACGGCTGTGGGATTAAACCCCCACGCCCTTTCAGACAAGAGCCTAAATCTGGTGTCTTAGACCACTCGGCCAAACCGTTTATATATCAATAAACTAGAATTTATCTTTTACTTGAAGATCACATTATTGAATCTTACCAACACCCTCATTGTCAAACCCATTGTACAAATAATACATACCACAAGTGCAGTTTACTTACTTTCTTCTTTTTTTAATGGTTTATAATGATTTATCAGTGAAAAGGGAGTGCATGAGTGCAATGTCGTCACTAGAGGATTGGGGGATATGGCATATAATATGCATCAAGATAATAACACAAAAGATAAGTTAAATCTAATTATTTTAGAAGTTACATTATATTTTCTATTTACCATCAATTTTTTCAAAAGGAGAAACCATATATTCTGCTCATTTTCGTACTTTGCTTTTTAAATAAATTTGTTCAGTGGAGAAGAAGACTTGACGGCTTGTGGGATTTAAACCCACACCCTTTCGGACAAGAGCCTTAATCTGGCGTCTTAGACCACTCAGCCAAACCGTTTATATATCAATAAACTAGAATTTATCTTTACTTGAAGATCACATTGAATCTTACAACACCCTCTTGGTCAAACCCATTGCACATAATAACGTAGTGCAGTTTACCTTACATCTGATCTCTTTTGGGTTAAATGATATTTTACCAGTGAAAAGGGAGTGCACGAGTGCAATTGTCGTCATCAGAGGATTGGGGGATATGACATATAATATGCATCAAGATAATAACTCAAAAGATAAGTTATGTCTAATTATTTTAGAAGTTACATTATATATTTCTATTTACCATCAATTCTGCTCATTTTCGTATTTTGCTTTTTAAATAAATTTGATTTAAACCACGCCCTTTCAGACAAGAGCCTAAATCTGGTGCCTTTAGACCACTCGGCCAAACCGTCTATATATCAATAAAATAGAATTTATCATTACTTAAAGATCACATTTTTGAATCTTACCAACACCCTCCTGTTCAAACCCATTGGACATGATCATCGTAGTGCAGTTTACCTTACAATTTGATCTCTTTTGTGTTTAAATGATATTTAACCCGTGAATAGGGAATGCACGAGTGCAATGTCGTCATCAGAGGATTGGCATATAATATGCATCAAGATAATAACACAGAAAGATAAGTTAATTAATTCTAACCATATTATTCTGCTCATTTTCGTATTTCTCGGTTTTTAAATAAATAATTGATCAAGTCGGAGAACATTAGTTTAGACGCTATGGGATTTGAACCACGCCCTTTCGGACCAGATCTAAACACTGGCGCCTAGACCACTCGAACAAACCATCTATATCCAATAAAATAGAATTTATCTTTACTTGAAGATCACATGTTTGAATCTTACCAACACCCGCTTGGTCAAACCCATTGGACATGATTATCGTAGAGCAGATTTACCTTACATTTGATCTCTTTTGTGGTTTAAATGATATTTAACCAGTGAATAGGGAGTGCACGAGATCAATGCCGTCATCAGAGGATTGGGATATGGCAATAATAGCATCAAGATAATAACACAAAAATATAGTTAAGTCCAATTCTTTTAGAAGTTACAATATATTTTGTATTTACCATCAATTCTTTCAAAAAGAATACCATATTTTCTGCTCATTTTCGTATTTTGCTTTTTAAATAAATTTGTTTAGTCGAAAATATTACTTGACAGCTGTGGGATTAAACCCACGCCTTTTCAAACAAGAGCCATATCCTCGCACCTTAGACCACCTCCAAAACCGTCTATAATCAATAAGTAAATTTATCTTTATTTGAAGTTCCATTTTTGAATCTTACCAACACCCTCTTGGTCAAACCCATTGTACATCATCATCGTAGTGCAGTTACCTTACATTTGATCTCTTTTGTGTTTAAATGAATTATAATAACCAGTGATAGGGAGTGCACGAGTGCAATGTCGTCATCAGAGGATTGGGGGATAGGCATAAAAAAAATGCATCAAGATAATAACCACAGAAGATAAGTTAAATGTAATTCTTTTAGAAGTTACAATATATTTGTATTTACCATCAATTCTTTCAAAGAGAATAACCATATTTTCTGCTCATTTTCGTATTTTGCTTTTTAAATAAAATTTGTTCCTGGTGAACCATTATTTAACGGCTATGGGATTTGAACCCATACGCCCTTTCGCCCAAGATCCTAAATCTGGCGCCTTAGACACTCGAACAAACCATCTATATATCCAATAAAATAGAATTTATCTTTACTTGGATCACATGTTTGAATCTTACCAAAACCGCTTGGATCATACATTGCAACATGATCATCGTAGTGCAGTTTACCTTGCATCTGATATCTTTGTGGTTTAAATCTAATGTTATCCGTGAATAGGGAGTGCACGTTGCAATGTCTCATCAGTTGGGGGATATGGCAAATAATAAGCATCAAGATAATAACACAAAATATGTTAAATCTAATTATTTTAGAAGTCACAATATATTTTGTATTAACCATCAATTCTTTCTAAATGAAATAACCATATTTTTGCTCATTTTTGTAATTTGCTTTTTAAATAAATTGTTCAATGGAGAACAAGAGTTGACGGCTTGGGATTTGAACCCACGCCATTTTGGACCAGATCCTAAATCTGGCGTTTAGACCACTCGACCAAACTATCTATATATCTATTAAATAGAATTTATCTTTACTTGAAGATCACATTTTTGAATCTTACCAACACCCTCTTGGTCAGCCCATTGTACATGATCATCGTAATTCAGTTACCTTACATTTGATCCCTTTTGTGGTTTAAATGATATTTAACCAGTGAATAGGGAGTGCACGAGTGCAATGTCGTCATCAGAGGATTGGGGGATTGGCATATAATATGCATCAAGATAATAACCAAAAGATAAGTTAAATCTAATTCTTTTAGAAGTTACATTATATTTTAATATTTACCATCAATACTTCAAAGAGAAATAACTTTATTTTCTGCTCATTTTCGTATTTTGCTTTATAAATAAATTTGTTCAGTAAGAACATTACTTGACGGCTGTGGGAGTTAAACCCACGCCCTTTCGAACCAGAGCCTAATTCTTGCGGCTTTTACCACTCGGCTAAACCGTCTATATCTTAATAAAATATAATTTATCTTTACTTGAAGATCACATGTTTGAATCTTACAAATTCCTCTTGATCAAACCCATTGCACATGATCATCGTAGTGCAGTTTACCTTACATCTGATCTCTTTTGTGGTTTAAATGAAATTTAACCAGTAAATAAGGAGTGCACGAGTGCAATGTCTCATCAGAGGATTGGGGGATATGGCAATATAATATGCATCAAGATAATAACACAAAAGATAAGTTAATCTAATTCTTAGAAGTTACAATATGTTTGTATTTTACCATCAATTCTTTCAAAAAGAAAAAAAACCATATTTTCGCTCATTTTCGAATTTTGCTTTTTTTGGGGGATATGGCATATAATATGCATCAAGATAATAACACAAAAGATAAGTTAAATCTAATTCTTTTAGAAGTTACATAATAATTTTTATTTACCATCAATTCATCAAAGAATTTAGCATATTTTCTACCCATGAAATAAATTTGTTCAGTGGAGAACATTACTTGACGGCTGTGTGCAAATTTTCATATTCTTACTTGACGGCTGTGGGATTTGAACCCACGCCGTTTCGAACAAGAGCCAAATATTTTGCTTTCTAAATAAATTTGGTTTAGTGGAGAACATTACTTGACGACTGTGGGATTTGAACCCACGCCGTTTTGAACAAGAGCCTAATCCGGCGCCTTAGACCACTCGGCCAAACCGTCTATATCTAATTAAAATAGAATCTATCTTTACATGAAGATCAGATGTTTGAGTTACCAACACCCTCTTGATCAAACCCATTGCACATGATCATCGTAGTGCAGTTTAACCTTGCATCTGATCTCTTTTGTGGTTTAAATAATATTTAACCATTGAAAATAGGGTGTGCACGAGTGCATTGTCATCATTAGAGGATTGGGTGATATGATATAATATGCATCAAGATACATAACACAAAGATAAGTAATCTAATTCTTCTTAGAAGTTACAATATATTTTGATTTACCATCAATTCTTTCAAAAAGAATATACCATATTTCTGCTCATTCTCGTATTTTGCTTTTTAAATAATTTATTTAAGTAGGGAGAACATTACTTGACGACTGTTGGATTTGAACCCACGCCCTTTCGGACCAGAGCCTAAATCAGGCGCCTTAGACCACTCGGCCAAACCGTCTATATCTCAATCAAAATAGAATTTATCTTTACTTGAAGATCAGATGTTTGAATCTTACCAAACACATCCCCTCGATCAAACCCAATGCACATGATCATCGTAGTGCAGTTTACCTTGCATCTGATCCTCTTTTGGTTGTTAAATGATATTTAACCAGTGAATAGGGAGTGCACAGTGCAATGTCGCGTCAGAGGATTGGGGGATATGGCATAAAATATGCATCAAGATAATAACACAAAAGATAAGTTAAATCTAATCGTCCTTTTAGAAGTTACAATATATTTTGTATTTACCATCAATTCTTTCCAAAAAGTAATAAGCCATATTTTTTGCTCATTAATAAATGCTGTTCACGCCTTCAACCGGCTTGGGATTTTAACCCACAAGTTGTATTTTACATCAAGTTCTCTCAAAAGTAATAACCTTATTTTTGCTCAATAATAAAATTTGTTCAGCTTAACCCGCGTGGATTGAACCCACGCATTTGGACCAGAGCCTAAATCAAGCTTAAACCACCGCAACCGTCTTATCAATAAAAACTACGAATCTATCTTTACATGAAGAATCAGATGTTTGAATCTTACCAACACCCTCTTGATCAAACCATTGAACATGATCATCGTAGTGCAGTTTACCTAGCATCTGCTCTTTTGTGGTTTAAAATATTTAACCAGTAATAGGGTGTGCACGAGTGCAATGTCATCATTCAGAGGATTGGGGATATGTCATATAATAGTGCATCAAGATAATATACACAAAAGATAAGTTAAATCTAATCCTTTAGAAGTTACAAATATTTTGAATTTACCATCAATTCTTTCAAAAAGTAATAACCATATTTTCTGCTCATTAATAATTTGTTCAGCCTATGGGATTGACCACGCCCTTGATCGGACCAGAGCCTATATCTCGGCGCCTTAGACCACTCAACCAACCGTGATATCTCAAATAAAATAGAATTTATCTTTACTTGAAAATCAGATGTTTGAATCTTACCAACACCCTCTTGATCAAACCCATTGCACATAGATCATCGTAGTGCAGTTTACCTTGCATCTGATCTCTTTTGTTTAAATGATATTTAAGTAATAGGGAGTGCACGAGTGCAATGTCGACATCAGAGGATTGGGGATATGTCAATAATGATCATTCAAGATAATAACACAAAAGATAAGTTAATCTAATTCTTTAGAAGTTACAATATATTTGTATATTCCATCAATTCTAAAAAGAATAACCATATCACATTTTTAAATAAATTGTATTAGTGGAAACCATTACTACTACGACATGGGATTTGAAACCAGCCACTATTCGGAACCAGAACATAAAATCTAACGCCTTAAAGAACAATCGGAACCAAAACCGTGTATATCATATAAAAAAATATTATCTTATTACTTGAATGAGGATGTTTGAATCTACCACCAGCCAACAATGCTATAAACATCAGTGCAGTTTATACCCTTAGAGACCAATGATCTCTTTATGTGGTATTAAATGAGATATTCTAACCAGTGAATACGGGAATCACGAGTACAATGCCGACACAGAATTAAGGCAATAAACAAATTGCAATCAAGAAATAACACAAAAGATAGTTAAATCAATCCTTATAGAAGCAAATATATTTTGTATTTACCATCATTCTTTCAAAAAGAAAATAACCATATTGTTGGCTCATAATAAAATATGTAATTTGAACCCACAACTGTTCAGGCCCAGACTAAATCTAAGCAGCCTTAACAAACCAGTCAACCATCTATAATCTAATTAGAATAGACTCCTAATACCTTTACATGAAAGAAATCAGAATGTCTGAAATCATTACCAACACCACTCAATTTGATCAAAACCACATTGCACACGATACATCGTAGATGCAATATAAAACTTGCAACTGAACTCTTCTTGTGTTTAAGTATTTCAACCAGTGAAGTAGGGTGTGCACAAGTAGCAAATGTCATCATCAGAGGATGGCTGATATGTCATATATCAAGATAATAACAACAAAAAGATAAGTAAATCTAATCTTTTAGAAGTTAAATATATTCTTGTATTGACCATCAATTCCTTTCAAAAAGAAATAACCATGATTGTCTCCTGCTAATCCTCGTATTTTGCTTTTAAATAATTTACTTTAACGTGGAGCAACATCTCAATTGACACTATGGGATTTTGACACCACGCCCCTGCAGACCCAGACCTGAAATTTGGCGCATCAGACCATGTCAGCTCAAACCGTCTATATCAAAATGAATTCACCTCTTTACTGAAATCAGATGTTTGAAGCTTAATACCAACACCCTCTCGGATCAAACCAATGCACATGATCATCGTAGTGCAGTTTACCTTGCATCTGATCTCTTTTTGTTTGTTAAATGATATTTAACCAGTGAATCCAGGGAGTGCACCGGAGTGGCAATGTCGTCATCAGATGGATTGGGGGATATGGCATAAAGATGCATCAAAGATAATAAACAAAGATAAGTTAAAATCAACCTTTTAGAATACAATTATTGCCTGTATTGACCAATCACTTCTTCCAAAAAAAAACAATACCATATTTTCTGCTCATAATGAAATTGTTCAGCCTTAACGACTGTGGGTTTGAACACGCCTTTCGAACAAGCCTAAATCGTGGCGCCTAAGACCACTCGGCCCAGACGTCTATATAAATAAAATAGAATTAAGCTTACTTGAAAGATCAGAGTCTTTGAATCTTACCAAAACCCTCTTGATAAACCATTGCACATGATCATAGCTGCAGTTTACCTTGCATCTGATCTCTTTTGTAGTTTAAATGATATTTAACCAGTGAAAGGAGCGCCACGAGTGCAATGTCGCATCAGAGATTGGTGAAGGATGTCATGATAATATGTATCAAGATAATAACACAAAAGATAAGTTAAAGCTAAATTCTTTTAGAAGTTAAATATATTTTGTATTTACCAATCATTCTTTCAAAAGAATAACATATTTTCTGCTCATTCTCGTATTTTGCTTTTTAAATAAATTTGTTGTAGTGGAGAATATTACTTGACGACCTGTGGGATTTATGAACCACGCCCGTTTTGTCGGGACAGAGCTAAATCTGGCACCCTTCAACCACCTCGGCACAACCGTTTATCATCCTCACAAAATAGAATTTATTTTACGTTGAAGTCAGATGTTATGAATCTACCAACACCCTCCCGATCAACACCCAATGCACCTGACACGAGTGCACTTAACTTGCATCTGAAACTCTTTTTGTTTAAATGAGATTGTAACGGGGAGGTGGAGCATAGGGGTAGTGCCACGCGACTGCAATCGGCTCTCCAGGTCAGAGATGGGGGTATGGCATAA
>VALG01002776.1:0-12098 GCA_009835305.1 Ipomoea purpurea
TAAAAAATCAAATACAAGTGTTTGGTTAATTAGATTTTTGTAACTCCAAAATGTTAAAATAAAATAAATAAATAAAAACTACTCAAAGTAGTTTTTTAATTAGTTTTTTTGAGAAAAGAAATTATACCAACAAGTATCAGCTAACAATTAATTTATCAAACACATTTTTACAATCAGCTAATGTTATCAACTAGTTATGCCCTCTAATTAACCAAATCAGCTAACAGCTAACAACTATCAGCTAACCGTCATTTACCAAACAGGACCGAAAACATAAATTGTCTTAATTTTAGGTGGTAGGAAAAGGTAAATTATTGTGTGGACCATGGTCTATACAGTGCTGTGTGGACCATAATAAAAAGTACATTTAATATACTAAATGTACATTATTTGTGTATTGAATGTACAATATATAAAAATAAATGTACTTTCAGTACTCAAATAATTAATGTATTTTCTCTGAATACAGTGTACATTTATTTATTTTTTTGAAATGTCAATATACATTATTAATATACTGAAATTACATTATTTTTATACTAAATAATGTACATTATTATAACATAAAAAAAATAACTCCACACAATAATGATTGGAAAAAGATCAGAAATGATAGAATCATAAACACGATTGGGTGTACTTTTTTATGTGATACAAAAATATAACACTTTTGAAAAGTATGCTTAGACAGGAAAAGAGAATTCATGGAATATAATGCATATTTGGTTAAGAAAAAATGGACTCCTAGGAGTGCATGTTAGTTTTTTTTTAGGAAAAATTAGTTAAAAGGTAAAAAAAATAAAAAATATGGTATTATACATGTATGTGTATATTATTGTAACAATAATGGAAAGAATGTACTTAATATACATATACTTGCTTTTTAACCTCATTCATTATTCTTTAATCATTTATAAGTATAATAATAGTTAGTTAATTGTTGTTAACATCATTCTTGTATGTATTTTGGTCCTTTAAGTCCGCTATCGAAGGTACACACCTATATAGCAAATACAATGGTCATTTCCTACTATGGTCATAATGTAACAGTAACATGAAAATATTTTCATTGGCGCACTCAAATTGTTGATTCTGAAAACGGTTCTAGCTGGACTTGGTTTCTCAAACAACTAGCAACACACGTCTTTTTAGATTTTAATTTTGTGTGTATCATTTCGAATAGACATATCGGAATTGATTGTAGCGATTAATACTTTGCCTGAATTACAAAGGCCCTCGGGTGAAATGACACTTTTGTTTAAAACACATTCGCACGGATAAAATGGACCAAGTTTATATATATATATAAGACTCGGAGGCCTTAATTTGGCAGCAAGTACTCTTTCAAAATAACGAAAACAATTTTTTTCATTTAAATTAACTTTTTATGGTCAATACGTAATGTTATATATTTATATTTATTTAATTTAATTTATGTAATGTAATTATTTCTATATCTTTTAACATATATACGTACAAATGAATAAATGTGAGACGACCAGGACTATGTGGTCCAATGGTATCCGGGTTGGACTTTCATTTGGAAGATTTATGAAGTTCGAGCCTCAGTGGAGGCGTTATTGGTTCTCTGTGTTTCAGTAGGTTGAGAAAGTATATGAACAGATACCTACAATGTAATAGGAACAGTAGCATTCCAAAAAAAAAAAAGAATAAATGTGAGACGCATTTAAAAAAATTATTTTACATTAAACATTACAGAGTATTTATTTTTTTAAAAGAAATAAAGATCAATTAATTATTAATTACATAGCAAAAGTTATTTTATTTATTACATTTAATTTAAATCAGTATTTGATTAGGGTTTAGGGTATTTATTTATTTTTTTTTTTTTTTATCGTATATTTATTTATCATATTATTCTTGTATAATGTACCGTACTTTGCCTGGAAAAATATATAAAATACAACAATACATTCGTGAGATGCATGTGGAAAAAAGCTAAACATGCATCCTTCAGTTGTTTTTTTTTTTTTTTTTTTTTTTTTTTTTTTTTTTTTTTTTTGAAAACACCTTCAGGGGTTGTTTTCCACTTTTCCCTATGTTTACTATCCCAACAAAAGTGTCCAATTTTTGTATTCCAAAAAAAAAAAAAAAACCCTAACCGGCAAATTTACCCGGAATAATTAAACGAAAAATAAGAAATATGATGTGAAATGCGTGATAAAAGTATAAATATAAAAATATTTTAGATGTGTATATTTATAAATATTTTTCTTTAAATATGGACAAATATTAAAAGTTTATTACGTTTTTTAGAAAAAAAATATTTTTAGTTTTTAATAATTAGAAAAATAATTTTGAAACATTTTACGAATGCTGCATTGCGCAACATACAGGTTTTAATAGCTTTCTAAAATATTTATTGGGTGAATTATAATTAGGTTTACTAGTAAAAAAATTAAGGCATTTATACATTGTGATAATTATATTCAAACTTTTAAATTTTGGTGAAAAAAAACTCAAATTTTTATATTTTGTGATAATTATATCTAACTAAAATATCTAATTGTAAAAATAATTCAGTTGTCTTTATATAAGCTAAGTAATAATTGGCGGTTATAATATTTGAACATACTTTTATATTAGTAAAAAACAATTTTGAAAATTTTAATTTTACATTTCTAGTTCTATAAAGCAAATATTTTGATACATCTATAAAGCAAAATTATTTATGAATATATTGGAATTAAAAATACTTCATTTAATATTTAGCTTATAATACAGTACACAAGCCATAAGTTTTTTTTAATAATAATAATAATAATAATAATACAACAAAATGTTGATAGAAATTATTAAACATTTTAGCAAGTAAACACTTGTGAAAGCCAAATTAAATAACTTGTATTTATTTATTTATTTATTTATTATTTTTTTTACCTTCTTTAGCATGACTAAATGGTATATATATTTGGAAAAGCAGTGATATTGAAGTGGTCACCATTACTCTCACCAAACACTTACCTCTTTAATTAACACTTTATCTATAATTCATCTAAATAATGAACCACTCTAACATAATGTTTCTAAACAACCTTCCAACTTGTAAGCCTATCCTTCATCCATTCAATACTCTCTCATTTTTAAAAGTGAATTCCACTTAAAAATGAATCTCACTTTATAAGTATTTAACATGTGACTATTTATTCGTTAGTTAAATTCGTGTATATTTTGTTGTTTTTTTGCATAGTGACATTTCATTTATTATGTTAAAATTTGATTCTCACATCACATTAATTCACTGTCATTAGGGCACAACTCAATTGATCGATCAACCAAAAATAATTAAGTTAGTAATTTTTGCGTTGTTAAAAACCCCATAATGCTCACTGTTGGAAATGACAAAATTTCTGACCACCTGAAAGTGATCTTAAATCAAGCTGAAAGCCTTGTTCCGACCATTTTGGTACTTCGGAAAAACCTTTATTGCTATTCCGACCACTTTTTGCTTTCAACTTGATTTATGATCATTTTCAGGTGGTCGGAAATTTCATAATTTCCAGCAGTATCTTTGAAATTTGATTCTCACCCACTTCTTTTTAACAATTACACAATTACTTCACATTAACCTACATAACTATTCATCATTTTGTTGAATTCACCAACCTTAATTAGCTGTCCTTTGTTCCATGGTTATTTGATTTAACATCCCAAACGTACAAATTGGTGCACTTTGATTTAACAATTGCCTAATTCAATTAAGCATCTCTATCCATATCATCAGCGTTACATCATCCATTATCCTCTCCCCCACCCCTACCCACCACCCACACCACCCAACTTGCATCCTCCTTAACTTTGATCCAATGCGCATCTTCCATTTACGTCAACTCGCTTAATTACAAACTCTAAATATGAGAACGAATATATTTTTATTTTTAATGTAATAAGAGATCAGATCAGATCATTTTAGTTGAATTTCTAGTCAATGTCTTTTTCTGATATACCTTTTGTTTTATTTTATAAATTGATATTTCTTTAAATTTTAATGTGGCAAAATAAATGAGTACATCACTTCTTTTTTTTTTGTAAGGGATTGAATTGTTATTTTGAAATACAGAAGGTCCATGTGTTACTATAAATATCTCTAGTTCATGTGAAATTATCACGATTCAAAGTCACGTCATTTAAACTATAACCTAAAATTTACTTTTATTCGTGTTGCATTTGGCATATTTGGTTCATAATTCGTTTGCCATAGATGGCCACGATTAAACCAACAAATACATCAAAATACGCACAAAATATTGCATGGTAAAGATAAAACTACCACTTAATTTAAGCTCCTTTCAATTTTTTTACTTTTATTTTGAATTTTAGAAAAAGTAAATAAATTTAAAGCTGGCCAAAACCATTGTTGTCAGATATCGATGTAGTGACTCTCCCATATGGAAGGTTATGAGATTGAGCCTTAGTAAATGCGGTGTTGACTCTTTGTGCTTCAACAGGTTGAGAAAGTATAAATGAACAGATACATACAATGAAATAGAGTCAGTAGCATTCAAAAAAATAAAATTCAAAGTTGTGTTTGATAATATTTGGTTTTACATTTACTAAAATATTGTGTTTTATTTTATAAAATAAAATAAAATAAAAACTAATTTTACCAAACACTTTCAATCATAACAGCTAGGTTAACAACTCTTTAGTTTTCTCTTTAGTTTCAGCTTCTAGCTTATATTTTTTCAGTTCAGCTTCCTTTAATTTCAGCTCCTTTTAACTTTTCAGCTTTTCAAGAGTCTTTGTTTATTAGTTCATATATCATCCTAGCTAATAAGTCCCTAACCCAAAGGATTTCAACCCTAATTAATACAAATGAAGATTTGTAGTTTTAATTTGGTCATCAATCAATTGATAAGATGTTATGCAGTGTGGGATCCCGTAATTGCTTAGTAAATTTTCAATTTAGATGTTTTCCTAAGGGAGTTGTTCAATGATGCTTGTATTTAGAATTTTATTGAGATTCTTATTTAACCACTATTAGTTGTTAGTTAAACAACTAATATAAGTATTTGATTAATTAGCTTTTCTGATTTGCAACATTTTATTACTCTGAAATATTATGCCCCTGTTTGGTAAAATAGTTAGTTTATAGGTCAATTTTGATTTAGAGTTAATACCCATTTTGGTCCTCCGACTATTTAGCTAATACTCGATTTGTCCCAAAGTATTAAAAGTATCAATTTAGTCCTCTAACTTTTAAAATCACACTCAATGTGGTCCTCCGCCACAATTGTCGTCTATCCACCATTATTATTTTGAGTGAAAAGAAGTCAATTTACTTGGTCCAAACCCGTTTCATTCTCTGGTTAACGTCGCTGGTGTCACTTCATTTAAGGAAAAAATGTGTTTTATCAACAATAATGAAACTTATGCCCTTCAAAATAACGGTGGATAGATGGCAATTCTAACGGAGGACCACATTGGGTACCATTTTAAAAGTTAGAGGACTAAATTAAGTACTTTTAATACTTTGGGACTAAATTGAGAGTATTAGCTAATAGTCAGAGGACCAAATGGGTATTAACTTTGATTTATTTGACCACTATTAATTGTTTGACTTGGTTTAAAAATCAATATAAGTGTTTGGTTAATCAGCTTTTTGTAATCCAAAATGCTAAAATTTAAAAGTTAATCAAAGTAACTTTTTTAATTAGCTTTTCGAGAAAAAAAATTATACCAAACAACTATCATTTAACAACTACTTTACCAAACACATTTCTACAATCAGCTAACGTTATCAACTAGTATGCCCTCTAATTAACACAATCAGCTAACCGCTAACAGCTATCAGTTATCAGCCATTTACCAACAAGGCCGATCTGATTTTTGAGAAAAATCATTTTGGCATGTAATCAGCTATTAACTAAATATCGATGGCGCCATGAAATCTTCTAGCGGTATGGCTAGTGCAGGGGGGATCATCAGGGATGAAGTCGGTAACTGGGTTAAGGGTTTCACTACAAAAGTCAGTTTGACGAACAACTTCTCAACTGAGTTGTGGGGCCTAAGGGAGGGTCTACGACTTTGCATGAGAGAGGGGATTGGTAAACTTTGGATCGAGATGGACTCGGTGGCTGTGGTCACCGTCATGAATAAAGATCACGATACATCTACCCCTGTGGGTTCTCTTATTAAGATTGTTTGGACTTAGCACGCAGATTCACTAATATTCGTATAGGCCGGGAAAGTAACAAATGCACCGACGGCTCGCCAACATGGGTCAATCCGCCAATTGGGGAACTAAGATTCTTGATAACGTTCCGGATAGCTTGATTGGGCTCCTTTCAGTCGACAAGAACAACACACCGAACCTGGGGGTCAGATAATCGCTCTCTATGAGGGCGTCTAATGTACCAAAAAAAAAAA
Source organism: Ipomoea purpurea (assembly GCA_009835305.1). NCBI lineage: Eukaryota > Viridiplantae > Streptophyta > Magnoliopsida > Solanales > Convolvulaceae > Ipomoea > Ipomoea purpurea. The sequence goes on from VALG01002776.1 coordinate 6,391, forward strand.
AAAACTATTAACTAACAGTAAATTTACTAAACATGTTTTTATATTAGTTAAATGTTATCAACTAGTCAAACCACTAGCGTAATCGGCTATTTACCGAACACCTCAATATATATATATATATATATATAATAATATATATACTATATATATAAATATATATATATATATATATTATATTAGTTTCTAATTATTACCAATAGAATATATCCCTAAAATCATGCTAATGTCTACCCCCAAGTCGAGAAGGGTGCCAACCAAAACCTTTGTGCGGCTAGCAAAAAACAGAAACATAGAGGTCCCAAACCTAGGAATGTCGTGTTGCGCGCAATGTAGTATATCGCCAGCTGGCTAATAAAGGGAATTCCATGACGCTGACACGACTATAGCCAGCCTGTCATCTACTTTACACTGCTATTTACGTTGCCCAAGCAATCATCTTCGCTCCCGCCATATTCCTTTCCTTTATTTTATTTTAATTTCCCATTACAGCTGGCTAGTTTGGTGTACACGGTGGCACTCCTGCCAACATGGCTGATAGTGACATCTCCAATTCCTCGCCGCCGCGACGGAATGCTATTGTTGAAGGCCAAAGTTTATTTGTCGTATATGGATGTCTTTGGTAAGGCCAAATTACTGGGATATTAACCACTCCTAGAGTTGACAACGGTTCGGTTCGAACCGTCCGGTTCGGTTCGAACCGAACCGTGCACTGTACTAACCAGAACCGAATCCGAACTGTTCGTACGGTTCTGGTTCCGGTTCCGGTTCCAAACGGAACCTATAAGGTTCCGATTAAGGTTTGGAAAAATTGGAATCGGAACCGGCGATTTCGGTTCCAAACTGAAAAAATTAAAATTTATAGTTATTTTTTTTAATAATAAATCCGGTTAGAATCGGGAGTTCCAACCGGAAACCGCCGGTTCTGAACCGGAACCAGAATCAGAACCGGAACTTTAATATAAGGTTCCGGTTCCGATTTGTTATATGTTGGAACCGTGAACCGCCGATTCGGAACCGGAACCGAACCGTGGCACCTCTACTCCCATCCTTACGCCACAACTCACCTTAATTTTTTATCACTTTTTTTTTTTTTGATGTGTATATTGTCTTTATTAGAGCGAATACCCATCACTGGGATTTGATTCAGTAATTTTTTTTTAAAGAGAGTTACGGAAGTATCAATTGATTATAAGGTGATTGGTATTTTTATAACATTATTATTACAATTAACACATGAGTCGTTGGAGCTTATTACAATAATTTTTTATTTTATATATATAGTGAAAGGTTCCCGTGCGGTTGAATGCTTCCTGTGCGGTTGTGCGGGATTAATGTGCGTGGATTTGTATTAAACTGTGCGTGAGTGTTGTGTTTAATGTGCCTGAGATTTGTACTTAATGGCGCGTGAATGTGTAAAATGCAGTAGAAAATAGAATATCACTTCTTCCCTATCCCAGTAGCCATTGCCCCTGCATGATGATGATGATGCAGATGCGAGCCTATGGTGATTAATAATTATGGAATAATACACTAGAAATTCCACACTTAGCTAGTGTGCAAATTTTGCTATGCGTGCGTCATATATATAACATTCAATTTGTACTGAAGTAGTTGATAATCCAGAATCCATGAACAAGGATTGAAGAAGATACAAGAAGCTTGGGCGTTAATGTGCGTGAGTTTTCTATTCTGCTTCTTTATGAGCTCGTAATTCTGAACTACTCACGCACATTAAGCATAAATCCTCATGCATATTAAGCACAATACTTAGGCACATTAGTACAAAACTCACGCATATCAACTTACCGCACATTACATCACAAATCTCAGCCATCTCAAGGCACAACAGTCACGCACATTAATCCAACGCACAACCGCACGGGAACCAACAAATGCACCTGATCCCTTCCATATATATATAGTATGAGTTAATACCATCTGAGGTCCTCTGAGTATAGTGGTTTTTTGCCACAGTTTAGTCTAAACTTTCAAATTGACCCATATGTGATCCTTCGACTTTCAAATTTAACCATTCGTGGTCCAAGTTAACCCCATGGTCCTTCAAGTTTCAAAATTTAACCAATCGTGGTCCTCTTGAAAGGACTATGGTTGGTTAAAATTTAATAGTTGAAGGACCCTCGCTGGGTTAACTTGGACCGAATGGTTAAATTATGAAGTCGAAGGACAATGATGGGGTCCAATTTGAAAGTTTTGACTAACGTGACAAAACCACCTATACTCGGAGGACCTTGGATGGTAATTAACGTCAGTATATACTGATAGTATACTAGCATATTATACCCTATATATATATACCTACACTACTCATGACTATAGATACCCCATATCTAGCTATACACACACACACACACACCACACACACACCACCAACACACACACACACAGCACACACACACCACACACACACACTTAAGGTATCAACCAGATATGATACACACAAATCAAATTATTATGTTATTGAAGCTTATAATACACGAATAGTAAGTATAGATTAGCAATTCAGATTCATTCAGATACTAGGAAGATGAGGACCAACAGTTACAAGGATGATTAGGGGGCGGGCCCAGCGGACCGTCACTCACTCGGGGCTGGTGGTATCAGAAAGTATATACGATGCGCAGAGTATTGAGTATAACCATTGGCCGTAATAGATTACGTTACTGGTAATTCTCAAGTTAAACTACACGTCGCCTTGAGCTTATTTTTATATAATTATAATCTAAATTCATTTTATTCTTTTTTTCCATATTTATTTTTTGTCAATAATATAATACGTACCATAGATCCACTCATTAACATATCGATTTTTAAAGGATAATTCTCTACTGACAAATGAAGTCGCTATATATTTTACTTCAATTAATTGAAGCATAGTTTTGCACTAATTTGATACATAACGTCGCCAAATAATGTACAACAGTTAAAAAAATATTCTGAGCAATTTATTTATAATCCCTTCATCTTTAATTTTATTACATAATTACTAACGCAATAAAGAATGTTTTTGGACCCTGCGGATCGGTATGGGTACTTGGCAATTATTTGCTTCGAAATTCAGCAAGGATACATCAGAAACATAATCATTCAATCTATTTCATCAATTATACTATATAATATTTGTGTGTATAATTTATGTAATTGTATATCGATCCAAAGTATTTTTAAATATTATAACAAATTCATTTCGTGCACGCACGATCTGAAAATATAGTTAAAAAAGGAGAAAATTACCGGATTTGGTCCCATCGACTATGAGGATTTCACCAATTTGGTTTCGCTATCAAAGCAATTATCAATTTGGTCCATCGACTATGACATTTTTACTGATTTGGTCTAAGTGTTATTTGCAAGTCAAACCTAAAAGGCAATTTGGGATTTTAAAAAGTATCTTCCCTTCTTATTCCCTAAATCAAGTCGTTTGTTTATATAAATAGGTTATTTGTTTTCGATAGCAGTCGCAACTTCAATATGCAACCAAAGTGCAGTGAACGTATTCATCCAACTATAAGAATCGAATGATGTTCGAAAATGAGATGCTTATAGTTGGAATTTAAATGATGTTGACAAGGCAGCAATTTTTGAACATCATTGATTATTATAGCTGATGAAGATGATTCACGGCACTTTGGTTGCATATTGAAGCTGCGACTGCTGTCGAAAACAAATAACCTATCTAATAAAACAAACGACTTAGATTTAGGGAAGGAGAAGGAAGATACTTTTTTTAAATCTCAAAATTGCCCTTTAGGTTTTGACTTGCAAATAACACTTAGGACCAAATCAGATAAAATGTCATAGGCGAGGATCAAATTGAGTAATTTTTAATAGTTGATGACTAAATTGGTGAAATCCTCATAGTCGAGGGACCAAATCGGTAATTTTTCAAAAAAAAAAAACATAAACTTACACCACTCGTATTAACACAACTTTAATGGAATTCTGGTGTGTATATAAATTGGCTAGGGACTATTTGCCGGAACGTTATGCTGTGGAATTTTGCCCACCTTGCAAGTGGGGCACGGTTCTATATCCATAATTTCTATACTGTAGATTCATAAATCTATACTTTAGATTCATAATTTTTAATCGTAGATTCATAATTTAAATACAGTAGATTCATAATTTTTATACTGCAGATTCATAATATCTGTAGTGTAGATTCATAATTTTTAAAATGTATAGTTATCAAATTATGAATATATAGTTCTGTGATTTGTGAAAACAGAGTTCAACAATTGGAAATACAAACATCGAAAATAATTTGCCCTATTTGCCTACCATGGCTCTCCCAGCTGGGTGTGATAGAGTCTTCTTATTTATAGTTTTGTTTTGTAATTTCTTAATTTTTTCCCTTTGATATATAACACACTTTTCAAAACTGAGAACGTAGTTGCATTGAAGGCAAATTATTATTTGGATTAAAAAAAAATAGCTTTAACATATTAAAAGTACATTATTTATGTATTGAGTATGTATTATACAAAATAATACACTTTTTTTTAATACAATATAAATTTTTAATATAGTAAAAGTATATTATTTGATCGTATACAAAATAATGTATTTTTAATACCTAAATAATGCACTTTCTAATAATATTTTTTAATGTATTTTGTATGGGCAACGTGGACTGTGAGACTGATTCCCAGTTATGTTTTCATGTTTTAAATTCTGAATCTTTTTGTTCTGCATTTGGTTTTTTGGTAGATGGTGTAAAGTATGTAGCCTCCATGATTGATGGGGTTAACTTCCAGTGTGTTAGACGATCTGCGATCGTGCGGCCCATGCAGTAGCTCAGGAAGCCGTTTCTGTGTCAGGTCCTGGGGAATGGTTTGATACACCGCCTCGCTATCTTGTTGCGATTATTACCAGTAATTTAATGAATTAAGAAATCGTTTAAAAAAAAATACTTTTATGTACACAAATAATGTACTTTTTATTTATAGTTCACACAGCTGTGTGGACACATAATAATTATTAGTAGTTGAGATTACGTACCTATCTTTATTCAAAGTCAAAAACTTGTATGAGACTCTCTCAAAATTCCATGTTTATGAAACGGGTCGCGTCATGATCAAATGCAATACTTATACTGGAAAATGTAATACTAATAAAAAATAAAATGTTCATTACTTATATGAAAAAAGTGTAATATTTTTTAAGAAAAATGTAATACTTTACATTTTGATTTAAAAGTACTCCGCATTACATTTTCCCTTATAAGGAACAAACAATTGCCAACATTACTTATAAAGGAAAAATGTAATACTTTTGCCATCAAAATTATTACATTTTTCCATATAAGTAACAAATACTTTATTTCTAATTAGTATTACATTTTTCAATAGAAGTATTACATTTCTATATTAACTCGACCTGACCGGCTCGTCTCACGGATAAAGATTTGTGAGACGGTCTCACACAAATGTGATCATATCTTTTTTTTAATCTTATAAATAAAACATTATTTTTTTTAGAAATTTTATGAGTGACCTGAGACCTTTACCTTTAATTTTTAAAAACTTGTACTTCTCTCTTATTCAATAGTCACAATGAATTGTTTGGCATTTTAATTTTGTTTAGTGAAATTATAATACAATCTAGTGATATATAGTGCCAAATCGCCAATAATTTTCATTATAAAAAGTTCATTTCAGAAAACAGAGAAAAACACACAATAGCTTTGA
>VALG01002777.1:0-11597 GCA_009835305.1 Ipomoea purpurea
TGTCATTGGATATATTCACAAGTCTGTACACAGAGACCGGACATTGCTAATTTACGGTCGGAATACTAGCTATAAGGACATTACCAATCACAATCCTGGGTCTAAAGACCTATTGGCAAGAACTGTAAAGAGGGTTGAAGCAGCACAACAAATTTAAGAATGTTGTATGGTTATTCTGATGTGGAACTTCGTGGCCTGTGTTGAATTCTCGAAGCATACAACTTCAGGGTAATGTTTTTTATCATAGGCTGGTGGGAGCTATGCGAAGATGGAGAAGCTGTTGTACAACAATCCTTCAATGGAGCTACCCCCTTCTACAAATAAGGAAAGCGAGTTCGTTTCATGTTTTGAGGTTACTTCACCAAGGTGCTGTGAGCTAAAGCAATTTTATCTCTAGGCTCGTAGAGTATATGATATTTATATTAAAGTATGAAAGTCTATTCGTGACAATCAGTGTCGGTCTTCCTAGCTAAGAAATGAACAAAAAGTGACGAGTCCGACAGTAGCACATCGAACATCAGCTTTATTCAGCCCCATTAGGAAGCGTACGTCAAACCACACCTAACAGTTGTAATTACCATTGAACGCATTAATCTGAGTTGACTTTACGCCAGCTCTTACACCTAAAAGGCACCGCTCTCTATTTACAATTCACGGGATCGTGGCTCGCAACTGCGGACCTCTTCATACACTTGTGTGAATTTGTATACCTACATTCAGATTTCAATAAATTCTTTTGCATTCAAGAAGCATATTTAGGTCTCACTTAAAATGTGTTGTAACACCTTCATTTACTTTTATATTAACTAAGCAAACCATGTACTTTAAGTATGACTTGAAACTATAACACAGGCGTTTGTTTTCATTAAGTTTTGTTTCCTAATTAAGTGCTCAAATGCATGGCAAGTCCTTGCATTTGATCCATAAATGGAATACTACTCGTACTATAGACGAAAGATAACTCACTATGCATAATGGCGCATTTTTCTGTCTCTTCGGCGTTGTGGCTGTTTGACGCAAGCGACACGAGAATCTAGACCACCTTTCCTATTATTATTATTATTATTCATTATATATTATATCATTATTATAGTATTATTATTATTATTATTATCATTCATAACATCATGGAAAAAAAAATGATAAAGTTATAGATAATCATTCAGCGTATTTATAATAGTTGGTCGCCAACACTAATAACCCTAATTGCTAAGGTATCTAATTAAGAGATGTGTTAGAGTACCCGCTGGGCCGTACTTCAAGGTTTAAGTGGCAACAGGCAGATAATTTGGGGTAAAGAGACCATGGTTTAGAACGCTCGGCGGCGGCAGTGTGGGACATGAGTAGCTGGTTTAAAGCGGGCGCGGTTAGGAGACCTAACAGACATGCGCGAACCGGCAACATGTGAAGGCCAGTGGATTATATACAACAGTACAGCTAGTCTCACTCTCACACTTACATCCCCCAACCACCATCAGTAGAAAGATGAAATGAGAGACAAAGATAACTCGCATGTAACCTCTAAAACAGTATGGCCGGGTTTGCACGCAAGGAAAACTTTAGAGACGCGTGTTCTATTGATTCTCCTAGAGGTTTCAAGAAAACTATTCAGGCAGTTTATTCTTAAGAGGTTTAGAAGTATTCACATAGTAGATACCACTTGCAATGTATTAGGTGATCGGTTTGCAATACAAATGAGAAATGAAAATCCTGCAAAAATGCAATAAAACTCTTTGCGTCCTATTTCGTCTAAAAAAACCACCACCAACAAAAAAACAAGCGAATTATATTTATTAAGCTTTTCTTGACGTTCTCCTTGATTGCCTTACCTTGAGCTACACTACTCAGTCAATTCAAACTCGACAGATTAAACTAAACACCTCAGACAACCAGTTATTAATACAAGACATATATATTATTCAAACAGTACAATGGTAGGACAAGTAGGAGCCATAATCAATAATCATTAAATCCACAACATTAACATCCCCACGTAATATCCCCATAGGTCACACAATTCCGCCAAGAATAGATCATAACTCTACGAGAACGCTTCTATCATCGTACTCTCACGACAGGCCTAGCTTAATTTTAAGGAGAGTAGCGTGTACAAAGTATTTGGCATCAAGTAGTGTCCTTCATTAATCTACTCTCGGCCGTACTAATACTGAAGATTGATAATGATAATAATTGAATTGTTTGGTTAATAAAAACCCCAGTTTTACTGGCCAGACAAGCACAAATGATATCTAGAGTTTTGTTTTTTTTCATTCAACATGTCATGTATCTCTTATAGACTTTTGTTGTATAGTTTGTATCACGGAGAAAGCATTTTCGTATATAGGGAAAATTACAGCCCAGGCCAACTCTTTATGAATGTGTTATACAAAGTGCCAGCCGTCTGTAACGTATCAATCTTGCAAGTGCCGGGAGGATAATAAGTTATCTAGCTATATATTAACATTTAACAGCGCATATAATCTGCGAGTGCGAGCGAGGCGTAATCATCCGTTCCGACAAGACGATATCTTCGATTGCGACTGCGACTTTATACGCCCATGTTTGACTATTGTAAGGTTTGTTTATGCATGTATGGATGGGAGGGAGGGAGGTTTAATATTGGCCACAAATTAAAATTAAGTATGATCTGATGATTATAATCCGGCCAATCAAAGAGGACTCACTCACTACCTTATCTCGGATCCGAGAATTTATGGATGGCCTCTGATCCCTAAGCTCCGTAACATCATATCGTTGCTTCGTTTCATGCTTCTTTTGGGATGGCAATGGGTGGGATAATGAGAAGTATACTCCAACTCCTATCCCTGGCCTGAAATCTCATCCTACTCCTCGTCTTCGTCCTGCCGGACATAAGATTTTTTTGCCTGCATAGCTAGGATGGATAGCTCAATCGATTACAGGTAAAATTTGTCAAGTGATCAATGATGGTGTTTCACCGTGGCAACACACCCACCACACCCATATATTATATATTATGCATACTCTAAAATTGCATTATGCACACTTTCACATTGAAATGCACACATACACATCACACACCATCAACACCAACATGGAAAACAAAGAAAAAAAAACTCAGTTGATTCACATACATGGCTAGTGCACAAACACACCATTAGATCAAACCATAATGCACACACACCAAGTTTATAATGTAGACACACTTCACATGAAAACAAAGTGTACATTAGGCCACAACGAGGTGCATACATACGATGAAAGTCTGGCAGCAAGGACGACAGTGAAAATCCACACCTATGGATCGGAGCCCACAGTGCACATCAATACATTCTATGCGAACATTATGTCAGCGAGGAGGACAGTGAAAATCCACACCTACGGAGCCCACAGTGCACATCAATACATTCTATGCGAACATTATGTCAGTCACAAATATATACAATATTATATTCAAACAATAGACAATTTAAAAAATACGAAAATGAGCTTGAGTCCAAACGTAGAAGAAGAAAAATCCTAAACAAGATGGAAAAAGAACCCAAAACAAAAAAAGAAAGTACATCAAAAAATAAATTTAATTTTACCATAGATACACTTCTAAAATCAAGCATAACAGCTAAATAAAATAATATACCTATTTAAAACAAGCGTAGATAAACCATATTACCCTCAAAAAATACCAAAATTAAAAATCACAACGACACACATCCACTAAGGGTCTGTTTGGAAAGGAGGAAAATGACTTTTGGAAAATATTTTTTTTAAAAAAAATGAGTCATTTTCTGAAAAACATTTTCCTTTCTCGTGTTTGGTAGCACAGCAGAAAATTATCTTTGTGTGTTTGGTTCATTTTCTGAAAAATGAAGTAGAATTGTATAATAAACATTTTATATAATTAATTATAATACTTACAATAATATTGCCAATGATACTGAAAATCAAAGTGTCAAAGCCGTCTACAACAAAATGAGAGGAAAAGTCAAGAAGTTCAAAGGAAGATGTTTTGTGTGCGGAAAGCAAGGACACCGAGCATACCGGTGCTACCATCGCAAGGGCAAAACTAGCAAAAGGCAATCTGAAAGAGCAAGATGAGTATTGAGTCTCTTTAAATAAGTAGTTATTTTGAGTAACTATAATTGCTCTAGCTCTAAGGGCTCACATGAAGTATGATTTTCTTAGTACTAAATACTAGTTGGCTTGCCTAGGTTTTGATTACTTAGTAGTACTTATTTCTTTAGTATGTTGAATATTAATGACATTGATTGAAATGATTTGTGCATAGATATTGCTCAAATATTTTTACTAAAATAAAATAAGAGCATATATCAAAGGCTTCAATTGCAATTTAATGAGAACATGAAAATGTCATCATTCTTGAACACTCTGTCTAGGAAGATGGTTTTTAAGTAAACTCCGATTTCACCACTCGACCTAGGAGTGCTTAAAAAGTAGGGTGTTGATCATGCAGGCTAGTATAGGGTCACTTGATCTCCACCTAAAATGAGGCTGACTTTCATATGTTGTAAAACAATCAAAGCCTTGCAATAGAAATTGTTGAAGTATTGCAATAGTAATATTGATCTGCATCATATGAATGCGTTATATGAGTTTTAATCTCCTCAAGCGAAGGAAAAGTTGTGCAGGTGGCAACTTTGAATTCTCCTAGTTGAGAGATATTTCATAATAAACGTTAGTTTGAACATATTCTTTTGTATGAGATTAATTTGTTGTAAGAATATGATGTGAAGTTTATGATTATGTTGTTCAACTTGAAGTAGCATGAGGACAACATTATCTCTATATCTTACTAACAATGAGCATTTGTATATAATATCATTATTTAAATTCTTGTTGAGTCATCTTGAAAGACCTATAATTCATTTTAAAGGGAAATTATGATGGGTTGAGATAAACCAAGTTTGTTGAAATATATTCAATATTGAGTGTGCATCAGGCAAAATGTAGAGCTACAATAATGCTCCACAAAGTAAAACGGCAAAACTCAGTCTACAAAGGAGCTAATGTTGGCACCAAAGATTAGTCTGGGTAAGAGATCAAATACATTTGGGACAAAAAATGTTTTAAGTGTTGCATTGTGGGGGTGATTAACTCCTTATATTTTCACTAAAAGTTTTCTCCGGTGTATTGAGAATAATGATAAAAGAGAATGTTTCATGTTAAAACATGAAAATCTCAAGGGATTATTCACGAGTAACCGAAGTACTCGTCAAAGTGCATGTAAGTTTGATAAAGAGAATCAACTTACTTGAAGGCTAATTATGAGGATTAGTCATTGGAAGGACTTAAATTTCAAGTGGTAATGAATTAGTGGTGGATCCCACTTTTGTGGTCAAACGAAGTCATGAAAGAATCACAAAAGTAGTACATTAATTGGTCGATCGCGATCATCCTATAACTGTGTGTACTTGTGAGGTTGAGCTACAGCTCTTAATGAATTTATAACCCTATGAGATGGGTGGTCCTATTGAGATGGACTTAACGAATTCACCACATAATGCTTGAGTACAAAAGTGCTCTTAATGATTTATACTCAATTGGGGGTGGTCTATTTAGAGGTAGACCTAACAAGACCCCTAACTTGAGTGAAAAGGGATTAATTGCCTCTTATGAAAGATAATGGGGTATCTCAATAAGCTGAGTGACTAAGAAATATGTTGATAAACGTGGAGTTGTGGGGGTTGACTAGCTAACACCCTCACTACATATACATTGTGATTCACGAAATTGTCGCTTTGCATTCAAAGACAGTGTCGCGTCTATGATAGGAAGAAACAAGACTTACACACTGATTTACATGATCTTTAATTAAACTACTCTATAAGCCTTAATTGCCGTGCGTCTATTATGAGATAGACATGATAGAGGTTAAAGCTATGTATGGAGATGCACTTGACAAGACGGTAAAAATCTACAATGATATGTAAGACTCTGTAAGGCTTAAAAGTCTATGTTGGATAGAGGGGATAGACTTTGACTAGGTAGAAGACCTCTATATTGGAGATACAGCAAAACATGCTTTATACTAAAGGCCATATTCACCTAAAAGTCAAGCAGTCTTGACTTCCGAAAAAACTGCACATAATGGGTGCTGTGTGTGGCACATGGAGCTTCACAACACAACCTCTCTTTGGACTAGTTCACGATTTCAATTCACTACTAAGGAGAAAAAGCTTACTCAAGTCACCTACGTGTCAGCATCCAACTGTCTAAACCACTGACATTAAGGTCAACGCTAACCTTCCACTCAGACATTATCCTATTCTACTTTACTCTTTAAAATATGCTGGGATTTTGGAAATAATTCATAGAGGAAAAGAGAAAAATAGAATCGACGGGCTATAAATTGGTTGTTTAATTTTTTAAGCCAGCACTACATTGCTTTATGATCGTGGCCTCGCCGCACTCATGTTGGCAAATTATGCCCTGGAAACGTGTTCACCATATGGTGAACACGGATCCAAACGGTGCCGTTTTTACGGGAAAAAAAATTTCGCTAATGTGGTATTAACGGCGCGCGTTTTGGTCAGATTATAATTTTTTTGTTATGCGATTATGAATGTACTGTAAATTCATTAATCTCATAACAGAAAATTCATAATCGCATAAAAGAAAAACATTTATTCAATTATGAATTTTTCTGTTATGAGATTATGAATTTACTATAAATTCATAATCTCATAACAGTAAATTTATAAATCTCATAACAGCAAATTCATAATCATAACAGAAAATTCATAAATTCATTAAAAGAAAATTCATAATCCATAAAACGCACATTCATAAATCCATGCAATTATAAATGTCAGCATGGATTTATGAATTGTACAGTTATGAAATTATGAATTTCTTTTTTTATATGAAATTATGTTGAAGAGCTTGCACGAAGGAGGAAGTTGAAACCGCAAAAGTGAAAATGAGAAGAAAAGTCGTCGCGGTTAATTAATGAAGAAAAAAAAAAAAAAGATAACGATGCATTGTTACCTTTGGACCGTGATTCACCATGAATGGGAACACGATTCCATGCCATACACGATCCAAAAATCTTAGTCAATGGACCAACAACCCAAAAAACTAATTTTTATTCTCTCTGTAATTAGCTTAGTATGTGCCCCGGGCGATGCCACGGGACAAAAGTGCAGAAGCAGGAGTAGTAATGCGATGAGACAAAAGCAGAAGGAGGAGACAGTGGAAGATGTTAAAATGGAAGACAATAGAGGACAAAAAAGGCAGTCATAGTGCGAAGCTCAGGGCAAGAAGGAGCGGACAAGGGGAAACGGACAGAGAAAACCCTGACCAGCGCGGGTACACAAAAAAAAAAAAAGAAGGAGCGGGACAAAGATGGAAGAGGCAGGCACCACTGAGGCGGGACAATGGTGGCCCGACGGAAGGGGAGGGGACCGAACGGGCGGGGAAAGAAAGGAGAAAAAACGAAGCAAAAGGACAAACGAGGAAACGGGAGGACACACCACACGCACACACACACACACAGAGAGAGGGGAGGGGAGACAACACCAAAGAGGCAAAAGAAAAAAGGCGGACAAATGGAGAAAGGAATGGAGCACGGAAGTAATGGCGACAAAAGGGGGAGGTAGGGGGGAGCGGCCGGGTGGGGGCGAACGCAACAAGCGCGGCAGAGAGATAAGAGAGAGAAAGGAGAAGAGAGAGAGAGAGATGACGTAGAGAGAGAGAGAGAGAGAAGGGCCAGAAACCGGAGGGCGAGGAACGGGAAAGGCACCAAAGGAGGAAAAAAGGCACCGGAAGGCGCGAAGAGCGCGCGCGCGGAATTATTAAATAAATTTTATAAATACGAATGTTTAGATCATCAATCTAGCTAGAGCAATCCAGTATATGAGCTGAATTTCCAAAAATATATTGAAATTGCCGAGCTAGCGTGGCCTGATTCATAGCTATTAACGCTAACAAGCTTGGTGAAAGCTAGAATTACACATCCTGATCAAAATTTATATGAACAATATGGGTGAAGATATCAGTCTACACATTACTGCAATTAATCGTAACAATTACGATGCTCTCACGATTACAGGAATATCATACTTGTTTATTACACATAAGTATATACATTATTTATACTGTTGATCAATGATGAATTAAATCAATATATTATAATATTATTAAATTAATTTTTACATTAATTCTATTAATTGTTCAAACTGACCTTAGTCTAATTTAAATGTTACTATAATTTCAGCTCTTTTTCATTATCCCAAAAATCTAATTACATTCCATTACCTTTTATTTATATAAAAAATCAAATCATTAAGTATATGATTATTTTCTTTTACATAGGTTTAAATAATACATATACAAATCCACTTTAATCGTTATTATAATTATAGTTTATAATTATTATAATGAATATGATTATGATAGAAGATTTATATTACGATTGATGGAGCAATATTATAAAGGTATTATCACAATTGCCTAAATTAATAAATATTAGTATATGCAGAATTTAATACAAAACAAATAAAAACTCAATTGAACGGCCCAGACCAAAATATACTCATTTGTATTCATTTTTCTATTGTGTTTTAAGTACGTCAGATCAATTCATTGGCGACTCGCAGAATGTTCTTGCCGACGTTCACCCAACATATGTTACCCAGAACCTTACAAAAGAATTCTTAATAAGTAATTTTATACTAAATAATGGAGAACATGTAATGGTGTAGAATAAGTAAGAAAAAACGAAAGACAAGAACGGGGTCAAACTTGCAAGGTGGGGACGGGTGAAAAAGGGAACCAACTGGAACGAGAGTGGGAATCCAAATGCAATCAACATACTAATCCATGAAGTTGTGGCATAGAAGGGAGGGCAGGGTGAGCTACTAGATTTCTAAAAAGCATAAAAAAAAAAAAATAAAGAGAGAAGAAGAGCGTATAATGTGGTTTTAAGGAACGTAGAAGATAAGAGGTATTAGATGAATGATTATAGATTTGAGGCTATAAGTAAAGAAAAAGGTATGTGGTTTATGGTTGGTGGTTATGATGTAGAAAAATGAGAAAGATCTATAAAGGTGTAAAATAATATGATATGAAAAAAAGATGTAATGAAAAAGGAAAAAAGGGTAAAAAAAATAAATAAATTGAACAAAAAAAGTAATGAATGTGGTGTGGTGGGGAAAACCAATCGAACCGTGCGAGCCGTCGTCACCGGGACACAGACCGTATGGCCCTGAACCTGCTAAGCACTGGATGATTACCACACCCTTTTTGGTGTACTATATAACTACCGGTCGGCCTGCCGGAAAGCCACCGTATCATCCGGCAGCTGTGAACAGAGGCGTATCAGGATGGTCTCACCAAGTAATATTATTATTATCTCAAAACTCAAACATCTTTCGTCAATTAACCAGACAGAATGACAGCACTCGTAATCAGTGATCTAATAGAAGTACGAGCTCTACTGTGGCCTAAACACCTTGACCGGCTCTTCGCGTCCTCCAGTGAAGAGACACACATTAATCCAGAGTGGTACCGAAGTGTGGACCATCAAGCCGGTGGAACATCGTATTTCTTTTTTTTTTTTTATAAATTTTTTAAATATAAAAGAATTGTTTTAATATAATATATGATAATAACTTACTAATGATTTTATTCCAAGAACTAATCTATTTTTTAATATGTTGAATAAATAAAAATTATCATTATTGGATGATAAATTAGCTAAAGAATCACAAAATTGCTGGAATTATATACAGTATGAGGGACCAAACTGTAGGCTACATTAGGAACAAATTAAAGGTTAAGTTTGTTCCTTCAAAAAAAAAAAAAAAAAGGTTAAGTTTGCTTAAAGCAATTAATAATGAGTTAAATTTCTAAAAATTAAAATCAATGAAGGGCCCAAACGTTGAGTTTTCCCTTTTTTATTATTATTAGTTATATAATATTAAATTATTATTATACATTTCATTATAATTATCATTAATGAATGTATTTAATATCACAATCAATATATATTATAATCAATTAAAAATAATTAATATTTTATTAAAAAATAACTTTATAATAAATTCATATTATTTTTTCAAAAAATAACCAATTTAAAAAAAAATAATAATTCTAGCTTTCATTCAAAAAACAAAAAGGTAAAGCAAGCTCCAAAACGAAAATAAAATTAAAAATAAAAAATCTGAAAAACAATTAATTTTCTGTGTAAGAACAATACTTTCTTTTTCATCCAAAGCGAAACCTTAAATTTAGCTTGGGGAAATCCAATCTCACTGTCGCACAGTTATGGTTTCATTTATCTTCTTCCCAAAAACATCACAACCCATCGTTTTCCCCATCCACTGTCGCCGCTAACTATATCACAGCTCTCTCTCTCCATCGCCACACTCGCCGTCCGCCACTACCTCTCGCCTTAGTATCAGCCGCCTGAAGCATCGTCAGGGTAACGGAGCACTTCTGTTTTTATGTCTTTAATGAAGATCCCTATAACCTATTTCCAATCTATATATTTCAAGGACTTGAGTGCTGGGAAATTTGGAAATTGAATGCGCCAATTATATCGATTTAGAGATTTTTATTCTGCAATTTTACAGAAGCGCGTTGGCTGTATCATTTGTTAATTTATTCCCATATCATTGCTCGTTTTACAGAATTGGATGATTAAACTGTTTTAAGTATGTTTGTATATTTCTGTACACACTTATTTAATTAGATGCTAAATAGTGGGAAGGAAATGAATTACGGAGTATTTTAATTAGCTGTTTAAATGCCTCAACATTATAACAAATTAGTGCATATTTCTGGTGATAGGTGAACTTCTTCTCATATTCAGTTTTTTTTTTTTTTTTTTTTTTTTTTGTGTTCCAGCTGCTGTATATTAAACTAACATCATGTCTTATTCGATTTGGTTGCTCATTTAATCTGTGCAGCATGAATGTAGACAAAGCTTCAAAAGAGGCCGGTTCTGTCCGGACTGGTGCAAGGGAACTAATCGAGGACGTCTGTTTTCTATTATTTTATGTTATGTTAGATTTCCTTTTCTGCATTGTTCTCCTTCTAGAAAGAAAAATATTGTTACTATTTAAGTGATTACGTGTCCGATCTGCAATAGGAATATGGTGATAGTCTATTTAATTTGGCTATGGGTGGAAAGGAAATCGTTTTGAAACAATGATGGAAAAAATGTATCTTAATTTTTTTTTGGGGAAATCCCCCTGCGTACTAATTGCTATGCTGATGCATTATTTCCATTTCTTCGGTGGGGATTGTTCTTCATATTATTTTCTTTATTGAGAAGGAAGTGATTTTACGTGTTTGGTAGCATTTAATGGCAATTTCCCATATACAGAAACTAAGAAGGCGGTTCATAAAACTACTACTACAGATGACAAAAGACTTCAGAGTACTCTGAAGAGAATAGGGGTGAATGCCATTCCTGCCATTTAGAAGAGGTGAACATTTTTAAGGAGGATGTAGTTGTCCAGTTCCTTAATCCAAAAGGTATAAGTGCTATAAAATATGTGAAATTCATATGCTCTTTAATCACCATCCACTTTGGCTAAATAGTTTCCCCATTTTTTTCTGTACAGTTCAAGTTCAATTGCGCCAAATACTCCTGA
>VALG01002780.1:0-11341 GCA_009835305.1 Ipomoea purpurea
GTAAGGTACTCGTACCCAACCTCACCTGCACAGAAGACCTCAGGCGTACAAAACCAAGTGCTGCGCACCCAACCCTCACTCTAACCCATAGCCAAAGGAACCCCCTTCCCGTTGTGTGCAAACAACGCTGCCTCGGCATCTCGGCTTCAAGAGGAATGCTAAGCTACGGTATGCCAAGACCCGGGCACCCCAGACACCTATCACCCAGGGGGAGGTGAATTATCCCGCCAGACGAACACACAGGAGGGGGCTCTCGACGTGACCCATCCCAAAACTAACCACGCACCCGTTGCTATACATACCCTCCGGATCTGGAAGATTTGAAGTCTACAGCGCGCATCCAAGAGAGGTTAAGGAGGCGTACTAATGCATAAGGGCAATGTGTAATAGCTACGCATTCCAGTGCAACTCCAAACGCTCATCGAAGAGAATTACCCAAACCCCATGACCTCGGAGCTGGCGCTATCGTATTCGCACTGAAAATTCTGGAGGCAAACTACCTATTATTGGGGGTACAATGGGAAAGATCTACACCGGCCATAGAGCCTGAAGACATCTTTACTCAAAAGGACCTAAACATGAGACAACGAAGATGGCTGGAACTCATAAAAGACTACGACCTAGACATCAAACCCGAGGGAAAAGCCAACGTGGTGGCGGTGCCCTAAGCCGAAAGAGAACCATTCCCTCAACCACCACGGCCTGGCAGCGAGTGTCTGACGCGCAGAGGAACCATCCTGAATACACAAGGCGCGCCCATCCATCCAAAAAGACTAGCAGCCCGATTTGGCAACAATCTACATGAAGAAGCATGGGGACATAAACTGTGCAGCCCCACACTGCCTACGCCTACTCAAATGCCAGGCCACAACACTACCGTAGCCACAAGACCAACCAAATTTCGAAGAAGATCTCAACACGCGGGACGAGCATGCAACAGGACCGACCGACAGACACATACGTCACTCAAATCCGTCACGTACCTAACTCGAGGGAAAGAGGGACCTTCGAACACAACCCCAGACGGCAGCCTCCGCTACAAAGGGAGGTGGTGTGCGGAGGTCGCCGTAAGCCTCACGAGACCACCCGCGCATCTGTGGAACAGCGGATTCTCCTGCGAGGTAAGGACACAGACTCCCCTTATCTCGCGCCGTATCCACCCCAGGCGGTGACAATTATAGCCCTCAAGACGTAAAGAAAGCGTTTTGGTGGCCGAATATGAAGACGCGACAAGGAAATCGCAAAGCCCTCTGCGCCCAGAGTTGTGACACTACGAATGGTAGAGGCTCCAAAGCTCCCATCGAGAAAGAGGTTGAGCCAGCTGCGGAGGAGGATGGACGAGCTCTAGAAGAATATCGATGAGAGGGACGGGTCCCCGGAGCCCCAGGATGTATTGGCCTCCCCATTTGCAGACATCATCATGGAGGAGCCCCTACCTCGAGATTTCCTCTTTCCCACCATTAAGCTGTACTCGGGGGTCACGGACCCGCGGGCACACCTCAGCAGGTACAAGGCCGTTATGGTGATCACCGGGGCTACCGACGTCATCTTATGCAGGGGGTTCTTCGCTACCCTAGATGAGCAGGCGCACGACTAGTTCGGGTCCCTTCCGGAGGGGTCTATCACCACCTTTGCGGACCCTCACCCGGCAGTTTCTTGTCCCATTTTGCCACCAGCATGCAACGAAAGACAGCAAATCGCCGACCCTGTGCGTAGCTAAAGCAGGGGAGCAATCGGAGTCATTTAGCGAGTACCTCCAGCAAGTGGAAAAGAAGACCATGGGGGGTGCAACTTTGATGGGAAGTCGGCCATGCCAATTTTCCGAAACCAACTTGAGGTCGGGAGCTTTCCACAGGACCATCATTCGGTACCCCCAAGGATTATACCAACCTCTGATGTGACCAGGGCAGTAGGTATGCTGACGCCGAGGCTACCCGAGAAGGAAGAAGAAGCAGGAGGAAGAAAGAGGTCGGAAAGACAAGGCACCCAGGAGGAGCGCAAAGGGCGCCATTGACCGCACGACGTGAAGTATCGCGAGGGGCCCCGAGGCTGAACCCCACACGCCATCTCACCCCGCTACACAGCCTGTGGGTACCATCTTGGCGGCACGTTGAGGACCAAGGATCGTGGTATTCCCGAAGGAGAGTGCCATGAAGATATGGCGAGGGGGGGACCCCAACAAGTACTGCAGGTTCACGGCAGAAGGGCACGATACAGGACGAATGCGATCCTCCTAAAGCGACAAATCGAGGAAGCTCATCCAAATGGGTTTACCTCGGCCCAATTCATTAAGAAAGTCCGGCCAGAGCGCAGGCTAGGCGCAGGGCCAGAAGCAAAGGTAACGTATGGAGAACGGGAGTGGCCCAGGCGCAATCCACGCTCGTCCCCGAAAGAGGGACCACCACGACCACAGCTCGAAGGAAGTGAAAAACAACAGAGGACTCGCCCCGCGAAGAACGTGCATCTAATGTCCATCTTTGGGGGGCCCGAGGGAGGGACTCGCCCAGCCGAGTGGAAGAAAAGTGGGCGAGGAGCTTGTACGTTGGGGAGGTCCACGAACCCCACGAGAAGAAAACCGAAGAGGGAGCCCATCAACGTTCAACCGACACCCGACCTGCCAGTATGGGCTCCCTCCCCCCACCCGAGACGCCCTGGTGGTCAAGCTGGACATCAACAACGTGGTGGTGGCACCGGTGCTCGTAGACACGGGTAGCGTCGGTGAACGTCATGTACCACGACACGTTCACCCAGTTGGGAAACTCTCAAGAGGGCAGCTGGAGCAAGTACGCGACCCCCATGTCCGGGTTCCCAGGGGACTCATTGAGACGGAGGGGTCGATCATTTGGAGGTGGAGATTGGCACCCACTCACACCAAGAGGTGGAGTAGAGTTCGTAGTCGTCAAAATCAAGCTGCGCCCACAAACCTAATACTTAAAAGGCCGATCCCGCCCTAGAGGACCTCAGGTGCGTAATTTCCCCATGGAGAACCTGTGTCTCAAGGTTCCCGACACCGACCGGGTCGGGGTCGCCCGGGGGGCCAAAAGGTGGAGCCGTAACTGCTACTTGAAGGCGTGCCGCCTAAATTGGTCCAAAAGACTCCAGGTCCACAACCATCGCCGAAAAGCATTCGGGAGGAAAGCAGTCCGACACGTGAAAGGTGAACATTGACCATTCCCCTCCCCCAATAATGTCTAGTGGAGCGGCAGTAGTCGGAATAAAATCGCGTGTTACGAAATACATTGTGCGCAGGACATTTTGTTACAAAGTTGGTTCTCATGCATTTTTCTCTCCCTTAAAAATATAATAATAAAAAAAAAAAGCAGAAAAAATCATGAAATAGGGGGGAACGAGTGCTCACGGTCATGTCTTCCCCCCCCCAAACGAACCCCTACAGGTCACGAGGTCCCGACCTCGGAGGTACCAACCTCCGACGGAGGAGCGCACCCTAAGGGGGCCACGAGGGCCGACCGTCGCGTACCAACCCGACGGAAGAGCCCGGTGCACAGTCCCTATGGACTGTGCCCGACAGCTACGCGCACCCCTAAGGGGGCACGAGGTCTAACCCTCGCGTACACAACCCCGCGGAGAAGCCCGGCGGCTGGCCGACAGGATTGAACCAAGCCGGTTGGCGCACCCTAAGGGGGCACGAGTCCGACCTCGCGTACAAACCCCGACGGAAGAGCCCGGTGAAATAGTCTTGACAGACTATGCCCGAGCAGCTAACACGCACCCTAAGAGGGCACGAGGTCTAACCTCGCGTACAAACCCCGACGGAGGAGCCCGGGTGGCTTGGTCCGATTGGACTGGGTCCCAAGTGGTTTGGCGCACCCTAAGGGCACAAGGTCCGACCTCGCGTACAAACCCCGACGGAAGAGCCCGGTGGCGTAGTCCGGAACGACTTGACCCGAGCGGCTAACATACCCTAAGGGTACGAGGTCGACCTCGCGTTCAAACCCCGACGGGAGGGCCCAATGACATAGTATCGTAAGACTATGTTGAAGAGGCTAACACTTGGCTAAAAAAAAAAAAAGGCCTAACGACCTCGGCACGGGCAAGGCCGAGCTCGGCACGCTGCGAGGCCGACCTCGGCAAGCCAGCCTCGGCACGCTGCCGAGGCCGGCTCGGCACGTTGCCGAAGCCCACCTCGGCAACGTTGCCGAGGTCCACCTCAGCAACTGCCGAGGTGGCCAAAAAAAAAAATATGAGTATTCAAAAAATACAAGTGTTCAAAAGGCAATAGCATGTAAAAGGTGGCACCCATCACTAAAGCAAATGAGCAGTAGTCATAACATCCAAGTCTAGTACGTCACCAAGGGAGAACAAAGGTCGAACTACTTTGAGCTCGGACCACGTGCGTGAGGAAGGTCGGGGCGTGGAGCAAACCAACCCGGGGGGAGCGGAGCAAGGAGGTGAGAGCCCAAGACGTCTCACCTCGGCCCAAGACACCTCGACTTCGACCCTCGGCACAAGGCACCTCGGCCATGGTAGCTCGGCTACATTCGCACATGGAGTTGGGTCCGGATATTTACTCTCATTCGTTGACTTCCACTCGCAACGAAGAGAGTGGGGGGACTCATGATGGATATATTATACCAACGACCCGACCCGGGGTAGCAACGCGGACCCGGAGCACCACATTGGAGCCCAGGACAAACATGGACCTGGGGCACCACATTGGAGCCCAGGAGCAACATGGACCCGGGGCACCACATTGGAGCCCAGGAGCAACACGGACCCGGAGCACCATGGAGGTGCCCCGACCCGACCCGACCTACGAGGAGCTCGGGTCGGGGAGCTCGGTCCTACCCGAGCTCGGCACCACCCGAGCTTCGGACCTGGTCAAACTTGAGATCTAACCACCCCCGATTTAAGGAGGCGATTGGGGGGTTTGGCTTGTATAAAAACCCCCCCCCTTGTCCTAACAAAGGGCGATTCATTACATACTCTACACTTATTACACACTTTGTTCTAGCCCAATCTTTGTAATAGCCAATACTACGGCAATTAATATAATATACGGTCTCACGGCCTTTTACAATATCGTTTCGTTATTTATTTATTATTCGTATTCATTCCGGATTTAGTGATTCGGACATACCCCCGGGTTAATTAAATCCATCATATATATACTAGTGTAAACTCACTTCCGATTCTAATGTAGGACAAATGTTTCTTCCAAGTTCTTTTTGTTTTTAATGTAAGGAGTAATTGTTTGTAAGAGTTAATACCATTTGAGTTCCTCCGAGCATATTGGTTTTGCCACATTTAGTCCTAAATTTTCAAAATTGACCATCTGTGGTCCTTCGACTTTTAAATTTAACCATTCGTGGTCCAAGTTAACCATCTAATGGTCCTTCATGTTTCGAAATTTAACCAAGTCGTGGTCCTCTTGAAAGGACCATGATTGGTTAAAATTTAATAGTTGAAGGACTATGGGTGGTTAACTTGGACCACGAATGGTTAAATTTGAAAGTCGAAGGACCATAGATGGTCACTTTGAAAGTTTAGACTAAACGTGACAAACTACTATACTCAGAGGACCTCAGATGGTATTAACTCTTGTTGGTAAATAACAAAAGTAGAAGTATGTAGCTTAGTTCCAAAAAAAAAAAAAAATGATTTAAACCTAAAGCTAGGAATAACGAAATATTCATGTGTCTAGCTGTCTAAGCGGATCTTATATTTTTAATCACAAATAAAAACTAAAAATTACAACTACAAATGTTTTTTTTTTTTTTTTTTTTTTCACTAATAAATAATCAAATTTGTATACGTCTAGTTTTAAAACGTAGGAAATTACCGGGATAGAAATTAATCATACTTAAATTTGGCCTTTGATAACATTGGTCTGCCTCTGGAATTGGCGTTTCAGAAATCATACTTAAATTTGGACTAGTTTAATTTAATACAAGAGTAAGAGAAGACAATTAGGGTTTAAAAACAAAAAAAAAAAAAAAAAAAACATGCAAAATTTTCAATTATCTTCACAGCAAGTTTACTAAAATGAAAGGAGTGAGCAAGGTTGCAATAAGCATTATGCGCAAGTTGGGCAGCAAAGTAGCGCCTAACGACCTAGGTGGACGCCTAGGCGGCTAACTAAAAAAAAAAAAAACAATGCACGTGTGTGAGTTTATGTCATATTATACATACATACATACATACATACATACATACATACTGATAGAATAATCACAAATAGACCCGAAGCGGGACAACATGGAGTGAACCAAGTTTGAAGTATCGGAGGAAACCCAAAACTAGACCCGACCGACTTGGGCACGGCCAAGCCCCGTGTACGTTTAGCCATGAGGTCGCCTCCGAGGTCGGCCACTTGGACCGAGCTCGTCACTTGGCCCGAGCACCGTGCTCGATCGAGTGACGGGATCTTTGCGTTGTCCGAGTCTTGCGGCGTTGGTTGCGGTCCAAGGCGGTTACAACTTCCCACCATCTTCTCCAGAGAATTAGGGCCGATTTGGAGTATAAAAATACTCACTGATGTCCTATTGAGACATAATTTCCTTCATTATCTTCTACTTGTCTTGTTATTGCATAAATTCATCTAGCAATAACGTTACACATTATTAATACAACAATTTTCCCTGTGACTTATCAATATTTGTCCTTTATTACCGTTACATTCTTTTATATTTGTTCATCCTACTTTTGTCATATTCTATAAATAAAATTCGATTAATTAATTTGGACCCTCGGGTTAATTAAATTCATCAGTGGTGCTTTCATTGCGAGCTCGACGTATAAGCTCGAGTGTGATGTTATTTACTAGCTATGACAAGATCAAGATCATACTCCTAAATTCCCCAATTCACCACAACACTCGTAACCCCTCCCATGCAATGACCCAACGACAACGCTATCGGCAAACGCTACCCATGGGGTCGGCGAGGGACTCAGGGATCAAATCAACAATAACCTCCATAGCGGGTCGGCTCTTCCCGTCCCACCTTAGGTCCTGGGTTCCAAGAAGAGGTGGCCATTATCCAACAAGCTGCAACACTATTGACCCGCCTCGTGGAGGGGCTCCAAGGAGGTGTCTAACCCCCTCCACTCGGCCTTGAGGTGTCTCAGGGGACCTCACTCCTCCGAGGTGTGGTTTGACCCACGTTGCCAACCTCAATTCCATGAAGGGGGGGGAGACTTAAGCTAGCCCAACTTTGGTTCATGGCCAACCTCAACTTGATCAAACTCCCCTTTTGTCGAGCACACGTTAAGGGACTCGGTTTGTCTCTGATATACATTCTCATGATTTTCGAGTTCACACCAGAGAGCTCATCTTTTTTCCCCATCCTCCGAGAAGCCAAGCTCGTGTTGAAAAACTACCCACGCAAAGTTGATGCCGTAATTTGTTGAGCCCATAGCATGGTTGCAGTAGGGCGTTAGGCGCTAGTCGGGCGCTAGCACCTAGGCGGAATCTAGGTGGCGCTAGGCGGGCCGCCAAAAACAGTGCAGACTTGTAGTTTGACAATTTTAATGAGGTGTTTTCAACATTCATCAAATAACACATCCAAATAAAAGTCTAAATCAACTATTAAAAATTAAAACTCAAATACTTCAATCATCCAAAATTCAGTATCAAAAAGTCTACAGGTGCATATATGTCATATAATTTATGATGTATATATGTAACACACACCACACTACACACACACCAACACACACAGCACATATATACTATATAATCATATATATAGATATATATATCTATATCTATCTATTATATTGATATATACCCGGTATATATGGCCATAATCATACTAATATCATCATTAATATGAAAAAAAATTAGCAAGGCCGAGCCTGATCGAGTTAAACTCGGCTAAGTTAGAGACTTGGGGCCAAGTCGGTCGAGTTAGGTGCTAGGCGGACAACCTAGGCGGGCGCCTAGCGCCTAGACCGATTTTTGCAATAGTGGCCCATAACCAGCCACGCCTCATTTCGGGTAGTGCTCGTGACATACTGAGCTCATGGTAAAAGGCTCATTCTGCTCGAGATGCAAGTTCAAGGCTTGTTGAGTTCAACTCGAGGGACTTAGAGGATCACGAGCTCGGCCCCAAGAGCGCAAGGAGTCGGAGCTCGGCCACTATGAGCAAGAAGAGCCGAGCTCGACCACTAAAACGAAGAGCCCAAGCTCGGCACCGTGAGGATGAGGAGCCCAAGCTCGGGCACCATGAATGTATGAAGAGCTGGAGCTCGGCCACCAAGAGCATGAGAAACCCGAGCTTGGCCACCAAGAGCACAAGGAGTCGAAGCTTAGCCACCATGATCACGAAGAACCCAAGCTCGGATACCAAGATCATAAGGAGCCAGATCTCGACCGTTATGAGAAAGAAGAGCTCGAGCTCGTCGCTATGAACAAGGAGCCCGAAGCTCGGCCAATTATGGGAAAGATGAGCTCGAGCTCGCTACCATGGACACAAGGAATCAGAGTAGTAATAGGGTCCGGGTCACCGAAATGGTGTCGTGTTAAGGTGACACCCCGAAGTCTTCGTAGGCAAGAGACGCCTGACCTCGCCTATTGTCCAAGGGAAAATACTTTGACCTAATAGCTAAGCACGTAAAAAAAAAAAAAACAAAACAAAAAAAAACAAACAAACAACAAACTCAATGGGTCATGCTCGACGCCTCCCAAGGTTTAGCCAACCTCCTTAGGTCGAAACTAGGCCGAACTCTGAGTTCGACCCGACCTCTTAGGTCAAAACTAAGCCGAGCTCCGAGGCTCGACCCGCCCCCTTAGTCAAAACTAGGCCGAGCTCAAAGCTTGACCAGACCTCCTTAGGTCGGCTAGACCGAGCCCCAAGCTCGACCGACCTCCTTAGGTCAAACTAGGCTGAGCTCTGCCTTCGACTCGACCTTTGGTCAAAATTAGGTCGACCTTCGAGCTCGACTCGACCTCCTAAGGTCGAGGTCAAGTCAAGCACAAGCCAACTAAGTTGATCGTGGGGGACTTGAATCTAGCCACCTCGAGGTGGCCATGCACAAGGTCCGACATCCCTAATTAAGCTTATTTTGAGCTCATCCCAAGGAGCTCAGGTTAAAGAGTTCATCCGGAATTGGGTCAAGTTTTGTGTTTGAGGTTGACTTCAAGCTTAAGAGCTATTCTAGAGTGGAGCTCAAGCTTTGTGTTTGTTGAGGTTGGCCTAGCCTAGAAGCCATCGAAGCGAGCCCAAAGTCTTTGCAATTTGTGTGAAGTTGGCCCAAAAGCCTTAGGCCATCACAGGGAGCAAAGTTAAATAGTCAAAGAGCTCTAGTTAAAGAGCCAAGTTAAGGAGTCAGAGTTAGAAAGCTCATCGTGGAGAAGCTAAGTCGGAGAGTCGTCTAAGTAGCTCAAGGTGAGAGTTATTTAAGACTCAATCCAAGTATCTCAAGTTAAGGAACTTAAGCTAAAAGCTCAATGAAGACCTAGTCTAAAAGCTTATCCAATGAGCCGGTTAAAGGTATTATCAGAGGCCCGAGTTAAGTAGCTCATCAAGGGGCTGGTTTAGCGCTTGAGGAGGGTCATTGGTGAAGAGCCGAGCTGGAGCTCGAGTGGAGCTTAGACAAAGGTCCCAAGCTAAGGCTTGGTGGGGGAGCAAGGAGTCAAGTCCCTTGACTATGAAGTTTGGATCAGCTTTGGGAGCCAACGAGTAAAGGTGAGCTCAGGTCATTGCACTGGTTAGAGGTCGCCCCAACTTTGGAGCTCACTCATGGCAATGCAAGAGATTAAGCGCAAACCTGTTGATGGAAATTATAAATAATACTGTTGACTTCAGTGTTGGTTTTGGTAGGAGAAGCATCGTGTTTGTCAAGGTGTGGGTTAAAGAGTAATGCTCTTTCGTGTCGACTTCTCGCAACTCAGAGAGTGGGGGATCGATGATTGTGAATATTACAATGGACCCGGAGCGGGAAATGGAGGACTTAAGTTCGAAGTACAGAGGGAAACAAAAAAAAACGGACGCAACTCGACGGCCAAAACCGCGCTGGCATCGGTTGGCAGCGAGGTTCCACTTGGGCAGAGCTCCGTGCTCGGTCGGTGTACGAGGTCTTCGAGTTGTCCGAGCTTAACAGCTTCACACCATCTTCTCGGAGTAAAAAAAAAAAAAAACAAAAATTGAAAAAAAAAAACAAAAAAAAAAGAGGGCGATTTGGTTTAGTATTATTTATTACCCACTCCCTTATGTCCTATTGAGAATAATCCTTCATTATTACTTGTCTTGTTATTGATAAATTCTTCTTGCAATAACGTTACCATTATTAATACAACATCGTGTCTGTGATTATCAATATTGTCGCTATTACATCTATTTTATCTTTGATATTTGTTCAATCTACGCTTGTCTTATTCTATAAATTAATCGTGTAATTATTTTGAGAGTCATAAATTAAATCCATATATAATACAATTATTTAGTTTATTAGACCATTATTTTCAATCTTTGATAGAAAAAGTGTATATAGATTACATTATCTTTATAAAAGTATGTGGCATTCGAAGATTTTGGTTTTGAGTTTTATACGGCATGCTCACTATTTACCAGTTGATTTAAAAAGAGTTAGGTGGTGCTAGCTATATATATAATATAATAGTATAATATATATATTATATATATATATATAGTATATATATAATATATATAAAAGTCAAAAATTTATTGACAATGACTGCGGTATGCGAATTCAGTCAGTTCAACCTAGTCAGCTTGTGTAGGTGCTTGCCGATTTTTGCAACAGAATGAGAGAGTAAAATTATTCTTGTTAACATAATACAATGGTTGATATTACATTCACGTGTTGATCTAAATTTAACAACTTTCCAACCATATTCAGGGCAATAAAATATGTAAGATTCAAATAAAGAGTTTAAACTTTTTCTTTTAGATACCTGCGTATATATGGACTCACTGGACCAAAGAATTAATGGAAATGAAGCAGTATCATCAAAGTGGTGTGTGAATCCTGCTGGTTAGAAAGAGACAGGAGA
This sequence comes from Ipomoea purpurea, assembly GCA_009835305.1. Classification (NCBI taxonomy): domain Eukaryota; kingdom Viridiplantae; phylum Streptophyta; class Magnoliopsida; order Solanales; family Convolvulaceae; genus Ipomoea; species Ipomoea purpurea. Next base: position 10,976 of record VALG01002780.1, read on the forward strand.
TCCGGTTTTCAGTTTCCTCCGCGCGTTTTCACATGGCCATCATCAGTCTTAATGTGGGTAACATTTGCGATACCTGTAGCCATATTTCTTTTACTGCTCCATTGGGTCTTTCATATAAAAATATGTTTAACTGAGGCAACCAACTTATAAAAATATTATTCTGAACACACATTAGTTTAAGGAATCAGATTAGTATGCTGACATTTGAAAAAGGCCACAAGTCATTGAGTTCATCAGAAACACAAATTCATTACAAGCCACTACGAGTTCTGGTTTCATGATCTACAAATTAATGGGGCCAAGCAACAAGGGTGCGCTTGTTTGAATCTTGGAACGGATGGTAATGATGAGATAAACTACTTGGTA
>VALG01002783.1:0-13202 GCA_009835305.1 Ipomoea purpurea
TTGTGACGAGGGGAAGCGGCGAACATGACGCAGGCCTTTGTCCTAATACAATTCTCGGGGCTGACCTAAGCAAGAGTGCGGAGACTGACTCGTGTGTTGTTAAATAAACCATCGCTGATGTAAACCAGACAAACCTTTGTTGAGCTGCCTTATGGGTTTAGGTGTTGGTAACCAAACCCACGCTACCGTGACTATTGAGAAGTTCAGATCCCAAAGCAGTCCGCGAAGGGTTGATGTTGATGATACGAGCCGCCCATGAGATGATAATAAAAGGATAGATCATCGACCAAATCACGACGAAGATTCTCTATAAACTTCCTTGTGGGTCCGCAGCCTCCATATTTCGTAGGAGTATTCCACAAAAATCATGATCTTTTATGATACTTTGCAGATGTTGTGCACCTTGAAAGATGGTTGAGTCTTTCCCTAAGCCACAATAAATTACCAGCTCACTAATTGCATGAATCTATGATGCGACCAATACAAGGGATTTGGAGTTCGCATGAAATATTGGTGTCCACAACAACCCCAATACTGATCTTTAGCTACATAAACAACAAATTTGATTCCCACATGTCATAATAGCAATACCTCTTTCTTAAACATCGCACGACAATGTCAAGGGGCAAATACTTACATTTGGGATCATCCCGAACTTCTTCCTCCTCCAGGTTAGTAATAGTTGGCAAAGATTTGAGATACGCTTCTCCATAGGAAAATCTCTCCCCCATTTGGGAGGAACCTGTAGATTTCAAATATTATTCCATTACTGCATCACATTGGAGTATTAATTCCCCAAGCGCCTATAACCGTTTTTAACCGTAATATGCACCCTAATATCAATCCATGCCAGAACCAATCGATCATTAACTCACACACACCGGAGTTCGTAAAAATTAATTCACATCTCTAGGATAAATATTTGTGATATTTAAACCTGATTCCAAATTCCCTGGTCATAATTTATCAATGCTGCCACCATCTAATCAGAACGTTGGCGATCTGGTGGCTGGTGGACAAACGGTCATGGGGGTCAAGGCAAACCAGGGGGTGGTCCCCAAACTTTAGTCATTCATTCCATTACCAATCCCTTCGCCTGCAACCACTTTCGAACAAGATCGTGGCTGGCCATTTATATCCTCCAAACATAACTTGGATTACCCCCAAGTGTGCACCATAAAAAGTAGTAATTAGGGAATACTTGCTTTAAATTATCCTGGCCACTAGGGACCCTGGGCATGTCAACATTCCTCATCCCTGATTCCCTAGAAGGGCCAAGTTTAAATTTCAATGCAGCCTCTTAAAACTCCATGCCACCAATGCTCTTTTTGGGAACACACATCTTGTCCCAAAAGCCATCCAGTGAATGTCATCTACCACATTGCTTTTCCCCACAGTATCTATTCATCAATCTTTCCAGTGAGTCACATATTAGTCGTAGGCAACAGGGTAGATAACCTCATTGTGTAAAGTGGGCATCGCCTGTGCAACACTTGTTCCAGTAACACGTCTGTTACCGTGCCATAAGATAACAGACCTCATTATTCCAATGAAACCAAACTTTGCTTCAGTTTTTGCTCAACATATAAAAAAATTACTCTCCTGTTTCTACAATAACTGAAGGTAACCCAGATAACCTTCCCAAAAATCCTCACTTGTCGAAACACCTAGACTCCATAGCAAATGGGCATTCCTGTCCCCCAAGCTGGTGTATGGTAAAAGAAATATTGGATTTATGAAAATTAACAGATTGGCCTGAAAATTGTTCATAAACCTCTAAACAACGTTTCACCTCCAAAGTTTCCTGCATGTTTGCCTTAAAGAAGAGCAGGCTATCATCCGCAAAGAAGAGATGTGAAATGGATGGAGCCCCACGAGCCACCCTACAGCCATGTATTTGTCCTTTTGCTTGACCATCCTGCAACAACAGAGACAAGCCTTCTGCACATATAATAAAAAGATACGGAGAGAGTGGATCCCCCTGCCTCAAACCCCTAGACGGGATTATTTCCTGACTCGGCTTCCCGTTCACCAGCACCCTGTACCTGACTGTCCGTATACAGAGCATAATTAGTCTAACCCATTTGTCATCAAAACCCAGTCCCAACAACATACGTTCCACAAAAGGCCACTCCATCCTGTCATAGGCCTTACCCATATCCAATTTGAGTGTTGCCCACCCAACCCGCCCTAACTGTTTTCTTCGTAAATAGTGACCAACCTCAGACGCAATAAGAATATTGTCTGAGATAAGCCTCCTCGGCAAAAAAGGCGCTCTGTGACTCCGAAATAATATTATCAAGCAGTGGTTTCATACGATTAGCAATCATCTTGGCCATTACTTTATATACCACATTACATAAAGCAATAGGCCTGAGATCCGCAACCAATTCAGGGGCTGCCTTTTTTGGGATCAAAACAATATTTGCATCATTCAATTCTAAAGGGAAGGATGATTGAGATAAACAATTAAGCACAAAATCAGTAACATCCTTACCCACAAGATCCCAAAAAGCCTGGTAGAAGCCCGGGTTCATGCCATCAGGACCTGGCGATTTATCCTTCCCCATGGAAAACAAGGCGTGCTTTACCTCCTCAGGCTCAAAAGGACGAAGTAGATCATCATTCTGCGCACGTGTGACGCGTGGCGTGAGGGTATCCACATGAAACACACCAGCCCCACCACTGGACTGAAAAATCTGTGAGTAGTAATCCGTGACCAGCGAGACAAGGCCAGCCCCCTCCTTCCAAGTCCCATTGTCATCTTTAAGCTTTATAACAAAATTCTTTCTTTTCCGGTGCGTGGCATACTGATGAAAGAACTTTGTATTTCGATCAGCACCCTGTAGCCAGTGCTGTTTGGCCCTCTGTTTCCAGAAAGTCTCCTCCTGCGATAGAATGGAACTCAGCTGACTATCCAACTGTCTAAACCGCCCTAAGGAAACTTGGTCCATACGCCCTCTCAAAACATTCATATCCCGTCTTATAGAATCAATCCTGGACCCAAATTTATGAAAATGGTCCCCTCCCCATTTCTTCAAACCCTGACCACACGTCCATAATCTCTCCTGCAACCCCATACCCTGCGAGCTCAACCACTGGTCCTCCACCACCCCCCTGCAACCCTCATCTTCCAGCCACGCATTTAAAAACTTATAATAAATACATAGGTTGTGCAAATAGCCTAATGAGGGGTCAAAATGTTATTTGCACCACCTTAATTAAATCGCATTTATTAGGTTTAAATAATAATTAATTAATTCAAAAAAAAAAATAAAAAAATCCCGCCTTCTCCGGTGCCTTCTCACAGGAGAAGGCAACTAGGATGCCTTCTCCGGTGAGAAGGCAACTCACTGGGCTGCCTTCTCATTGGAGAAGGCTACATGGGTCCCTTCTCAGGTGAGAAGTGACCCTGGGTGCCTTCTCACCGGAGAAGGCGATGATTTTTTTTTTTTTTTAAACAACCCACTGGGTTGTCTTTTCACCGGAGAAGGCAACCCACTGGGGTGCCTTCTCACTGGAGAAGGCAGCCCAGTTGACTTCTGCGGTAAGAAGGCAGTCCCTGGGTTCTCACTGGAGAAGGTGACGAGAGGTTTTTTTTTTTTTAAATATTTTTAATTTAAAAAAATGAAAAAAATAATAATCTTTGACTATATTTAATGCTGGTGGTGTAAATAGTAAATTTACATTTACAGCACCTATAAAGCTATTTGACCTACTAAGTAGGTGGTGCAAATAGCAAAATAGGTGGTATAAATTAAATTTTCCTTTGTAATATAGTGGTAATTCAACTTGATGTTGGAACTTGGCAGAATGAATTATTCTAAAAGTCACCTAAATGACCAATCAATGTCAAGTTGGCCCATAATTCTATATCATCAATTCAAGTTGGCCCCACAATTCTATACCATCAATTTAAGGGGTGACCAAATAGCATTTATTAAATTTTTTTTTTCCATTACAAAAAAATTTAGGATGAAAAATATTACACAAAATGCTATCACCATATTTCAAAAATACGGAGTAATTCTTTTTTATTTTTAATCTCTCTTTAATCTTTTCCTCGTAAGTTTCATCATGATGTGGCTTATAATTATTATGTACTCATAAATTAGCTTGCTCCCTCAAATAATAATAAATGACTAAAATATTACATTAAATAGTGACATATCAGAGAGAAAATTAAGAGAAATTCTTTTTAGACAGACGAGTAGTATTATTCTTTCCATCAAACTTGATGAGTAGTCATTTTAAAATCCAAGCAAGCATCGATGGCGTCGTCAATAGTTAGAAAAGAAAAAACATCTTCGTCCAAGTTTTTCTACAATTTTGTCTTCTTTAATTTTTCAATCACCTTTCACCTAGGTCCGGCAATAACTAACTGCAATAATAAAAATTATTAATTTTTTTTGAAGAAATAAAAATTATTAATTAGTTGCATTAATATGTAATAATATCTTACATATTAAAGTGTTTACAATTCCCATATAATGTGACGTGACTATGATGTTGTGCAACAAATTACTTGAATATTTTTTTTTTTTGAAAACAACAAATTACTTGAATTAGTAGTAATGCATTAAATTTCCTTTAATTTTGCAACGCCTCATTTACTCTAATTATTTAGTTTTATGACTTCTATCATATTTAAGTTTGTAACGTTAAAGTTAGTTTAGAAATGCGCAAAGTCTTAAAAAACCTATTAATGCACTAGAAATTTTATTTACACCACCTATTTTGCTATTTATATTATTTATTTTGTAGGTCAAATAGCTTTATAGGTGGTGTAAATACAAATTTGTTATTTACACTACTAGCATTAAATATGGTCAAATATTATTATTTGTTTTTCATTTTTTTTTTTAAATTAAAAATATTAAAATTAAAATTTAAAAAAAAAAAAACAAAAAAAACAAACCTCCCGTCACCTTCTCCGGTGAGAAGGCAACCCAGTGGGTTGTTTAAAAAAAATAAAAAAAATGAAGGAAACCATCGCCTTCTCCGGTGAGAAGGCAACCTAGGGGTCTCTTTTCATCGGAGAAGGCAACCCATGTAGCCTTCTCCGGTGAGAAGGCAGCCCAGTTGCCTTCTCCGGTGGAGAAGCACCGGAGAAAGCGGAATTTTTTTTTTTTAAATTTGAATTAATTATTATTATTTTAAATTAATAAAATGTGATTTAATTCAACTTGATGTTGAAAGTTGAATGAATGAATTATTCTAAAAGTCATGCTAAATGACCAATCAATGTCAAGTTGACGCCACAATTCTATACCATCAATTCAGTAATTCAAGAATTATGTAAGGGTTGACAAATAGTATTTATTATTTATTTTTTAACATTACACAAAAATTTAGGGTGAAAAATATTTACACAAAATTTAATCACCATATTTCATCATGATGTCGCTAATAATTATTATGTGCTCATAAATTAGCTTACTTCATTAAATTAAATTAAATTATAATAAATGACTAAAGTATTATTACATTAAATAGTCACATATCCAAAGAGAAAATTCAGAGAATTTTTTATTGACAAATGAGTAGTATTATTCAGTTATTCTTTCATCAAACGTGATGAGTAGCCATTTAAAATCCAGGCAAGCATTGACGCGTCGCCAATAGTTAGAAAAAAGCATCCTCGTCCAAGTTTATCTACAATTTTGGCTTTCTTTAATTTTTCATCACCTTCACCTAGAGCCGGCAATAGCTAACTGCAATAATAAAAATTAATTAGTTTTCATTAATATGTAATAATATCTTATTCAAATTGTCAATATGAGAGACTCACTTGTGTGTTCTGTGAAGCCAATTTCTTATACAATTCTTCCAACACAACAATTCCGGATGTATCTGTATTTGTTACATCTGAACACAAAGTTACAATTATTAGCATATATAATATCGTTAAACATTTGGAATTTTTAATAATAATAATAATATATAATAATAATAATAATAATAAAATAATAACAACAACAACAACAACAAGAGTTATTTACCGAAATTGTCCCTTGACTATAGCGAAATCACTAATTTGGTCCTTGACTATTTTTTTAACCAATTAAGTCCCTCAATTTTAAAATCTTAACCAATTTGGTCCTCTGTTTGTTTGACCGTTAGTCAACAATTAACTTGGACTAAATTTATAATTTCGCTATAGTCAAGTGATCATTTTGATAATTAACTTTAGGGTGGACAATTCGATTTAGTTTTCTCGAACCGAACTGTATTATCAGAGTGGATAGTATTACATAATAAAGAGGAGAAAGAGCTGGCAGCCAGAATGGTTCCTGTACCTTCTCCCCTGCAGAAACCTTAATTAGTCCATACTGATAACGAATTAATATCAAACATTTCTATTTTGGAATAATTCTAATTTTTAATTTAAGAAAAAGTCTAATCTAACCCAATTTTATTAGTTTTCCCAATAACTAGTATAAAAAATTACTGCATAACATACTTTTTTCAAAACATAATAATTTATATAAAATCTGATTTATACAATTAAAATTAAATATTTCAAAAAAAATTTACATATATAAGGACCTTTTTTTTTTTTTTTTTTTTTTTTTTTTTTTTTTTTTTTTTTTGTTGAAAAACATATATAGGACTTATTCATACCATAACAGAAATATTCAACAAAGTTTTTGGAATATTCAACGAAATAGTACAAATCCAAACTAAGTATGTTTCCAGACAAAGTAAATCGAAAATATAATTTGATTCAACAGGAAACTTTATTCTGAAATATAACTTAGTTTAAAAAAAAAAATTAATTTTTTTTATATCAAATGCTTAGTAGGATAATAATAAAAATAAAATAAAAAATAAAAAATAACACATGACATTCTAATCATCAGAACTTGTTGGTAACCTGCTAAAAATGTTAATTGCACTTCTGTTTGCATTTTCTTTGCACTTTTTTGCACGTTCGTGGATCAATTTGAACTTATTCGAGTTCGGCGCTATCTCCAAATAGTTCAATGACCTATTTATACCTTCCCCAAAAGGAGAGAAAAATAAATTGAAGTTGAAACAAACAAAACAAAAAAAAAAAAGTATAATTTAAGAAAGAAAAATTTAGAATGTATTTGGTGCATGTAGCGACATGCACCTGGTTCGTCCCTATAAGGACCTTATTCATACCATAACATAAATATTCAACAAAGTTTTAGAAAAAACAAACGAAATAGTACAAATCCAAACTAAATTTGATTCAACAGGAAATTTTATTCTGCAATATCATGCTTCTCATTGCTATCCTTTCCAAAAATACCCAAAATATTTCCTGTTTGATGATCAGTAATTATCCCTGATTCCGATTATTAGCTTGGCCTGCATTTTCATAATGATTTGATATCAGGATATAAATAAAATCAAGTAAATTATATGTAAAAATATGGAAAAATTAAAAATATATATACAAATAAAATTATTACCACTTAAGAAACTTGGATTTAACACCAAGGCTCTGAGGTAAGGATCGATAGGTAAGCAAAATCCCGGTATCTGGGATCATATGGACCATTCATAACGGGCCTACATAAGGTAATTTTAGAATTGTGAAATATAATTACAAAATACCCCTAATAAAAGACAAATTAAGCAAAAAAAAAATAAAAAAAAAAAAAATAAGGAAGTTATATATAAAAATGATGATAATAAATAGACTATATAAATAAATGTTGAACGTACAATGATTGACCGGGACGCCATGCAGTTGAAGCTGTGTTTGGAGAGTTGGGAGCTTCAATCTGGGACGATTGCATATTTCCTACTGCCCTATCCTCATTAGCAATAGTTTCAGCCTGTTTTTTTTTTTTTTTTTTTTTTTTTTTTTGAAAAATATAATAAAATATTATAAGCTACTCGTATGGACAGTGCATGCTTACTGCAAAAATAGTGCTAAAAAAAACAGTACTTATCATGTGAGGACATACCCCAGAGCGTGAGGATGAGCCAGTGAGTAATTGAGAGGATCTTCTCCCACGATTTCCACGATTGTGACCCTGCAAATTTTTTTTTTTTTGAAACACTCATAATTCTTTCTAAGATTGTATCTCTATGACAACTCATTTGAAAAGGTAACAGATGTGCCATCACAGTACATAGTAGTTGGCAATTATATACATAATTTATTTACAAACAATAGAGTAGAACACAACTACACAAATCTAGAAATTTATATTTATATCTTGATGAGTAAAGTTACCCTTATAGTGCGGTTTGCCCCTCTTCTTCCTCGAGATCCACGCCCTAATCTCGAGATGTACGCAAATCATTAACTAGTCCAAAATCAAGCTCCTTCATAAAACCATAAACAACATGATTTAAACATTAGACTAAAATATATATCATCCAAAATTTATAACTTCAGATGTTTTTATTGACAATAATTGAAAAATATGTTTCATATATATTACACAAATATTTATAGGAAGTGTGAAATGAGTGTTATTTAACAGAATATACAATAGGAGACAAGCCTGGTGGAAAAATATACGTACCCTCAGTGGAGGTCTTGTGTTTGTAGTAATATACTGTGATGGAGTTATTGGTTTGGATTAATAACATCATACTCTGAATCTTCATTCAAAATGAACAACGAAGCCCTAGAATTCAAAACAAAATCCAATATTTCTGTTATCAACAATTTTATTAATAAAAGTTTGAGTTAACACCACGTGGGGTCCTCTGAGTATAGTGGCTGATTTTGTTGCGTTTAGTCCAAAATTTTTAAATTGATTACCCGTGATCCTTCGACTTTCAAATTGTTACTATTCGTGGTCCAAATTAACTATCAATGATCCTTCAACTATTAAATTTTAACCAGCTATGATCCTTTTAAGAGGACTAGGGATGGTTAAATTTTGAAAGTTGAAGAACCATAAGTGGTTACTTGGACCACAGATGGTAACAATTTGAAAGTCAAAGCATTACAGATGATCAATTTGAAAGTTTAGACTAAACGTGACAAAACCATTATAAAAACAACAACAACAAACAACAACAACAACAACAACAAACAATAATAATATAATATAATAATAATAATATAATAATAATAATAATAGTAATAATAATAATATGATAATAAGATAGAGTACCTTTGAGGGGGAACAGATCCCGTCGTTGTAGAGTTAGGACGAAGGTACTGGAACATAAATGGTTGCATTGGGGTTGTGTTAATTTGCTGCCCTACATATATTTCAGATGTGGAGTTTAAATAATTTTTTTTAAAAAAAACAAAATAAATTAAATTAGTAAATAAAATATATATCATCCAAAATTGACGACTTCAGATGTTTTTATTGACAATAATCGAAAAATCTATAACATTTATGTTACATAAATATTTATTGGAAGTGTCAAATGAGTGTTATTTAGCAGTCATATATAAATACAATAGGAGACAAGCCTGGTTGACTATCTATTGGTGGCATTGTTGAATGCTTAAAATATCAAAAATAAAAATAAAAATTGTTAAAAAATAATTTCATAAAACTAAGAACAAGTAATAATATGAACCAGAAAAAATATATACCATCAGTGGAGGCGTTGCGTTTCTAGTAACATTACTTGATTCTTCACTCAAAGAGCTCAACGAAGTCCTGGAATTCAAAACAAAATCCATATTTTCTGTTACCTACAATTTTACTAAAAATTTTGTACATATAATAATAATAATAAATAATAATAATAATAATAATAATAATAATAATAATAAATAATAATAATAATAATAATAAAATAATAATAATAATAATAATAATAATAATTATACATAAATATAAGATAGAGTTACCTTGGAGGGGGAAAGATCCAGTCATTATAGAGTAACGATCAAGATACTGGAACATAAATGGTCGCATTGGGGTTGTGTTAATTTGTTGCCCCTACATATAATTCAGATGCAGAATTTAAAAATTTTAATTTAAAAAAATAAATAAAATAAATAAATTTATTTAAGAAAAGCAAACAACCTGGGAAGTTATAGGCAACTGCAAAGGATTTGGGCTTCCAAATGCAGAGTTAGGCACAATTCCTGACAAACAAAATACAAATGTTTCAAAATAATTTCTTTTAAAATAGTGATATACAATATAATTTCTATACATAAAATACATACCTTTACTTTTTTATTTTAGTAATCTTAAACCTCATATAACATCTTTAGTTTTTTAAGAATTTTATAGTGTATTAGGTTAATATAAAATTTTCAAACTATAACTTCTTGAGAGGGTCATCATCTTAATATAAATTTGACATTATACAATATACAATATAATGAATATATGAAACTTTCTCAATATACATCTGGAAGAGTCTAAATTGCATAAGTGTTATATTCAACTTGTATTCTAATTAACAAGAGGTTTAATAATAGATTTTTTAAAGAAAAATGGTTTAATAGATGTTGTTCACTATCCGAGAAGTATCGTTAAAAACCTAGATGTTGATAAACTTGATTCCTATATTAAATGGGTTCTATCATTATATATTGGAAAATTGCAGAATCCTAACTCATTCATGTCCCAGTCTCATAGCTTGCTAAGGTGATAAAGTAAAAGTGGAAACTAAAATTAGGTTTTGTAACTCAAACATGGTTTTGCCACATTTCTAGCTTGAGTAATATTGGCACAGAGCAAGATTTGAACCAACAACCTCTTCGCTAAGGAACATTGTGCACCCGTGTTTTTCTCCATCTCCCCATTTAGGAGATATCTAAATTTCATTTCTCCAAAAAATATACATAAGCAGAAAAATGGAGAAGGAGTAAGCATTGGTGGAAGAAGAAATTTAGTAACAACCCTCTCCCATTTTTTATTTTTTCTACTTCTCAATTTCTCCATTTTTCTGAAAAATCCTCATTTTTTCAAGTTGGTAACACGACCCCTTAATTTCTATAAGCCCTTAAATTGTCCTTCCATTTTCTTTGTCCATTTTGGGGGTAGATAGGATGAGAACGTAATTATGTGTATTACTGATAATAGGAATAGAAAAGGATATAAAATACAAGAGGAGTCCTATATACAGAATAGATTAGAAATTATTGGCCTCTAAGAAGTTACTAATTTATTATTGTGAAACACCTATTACATCAGTAGATAGAAAGAGTATGTGGATAGAAATCATATTTCAATTCACAACCCTCCTCAATTTCTTTCTAATGATAACATAATTATGAAGGTTACCCATTTAGTTTTTAAACCAAAATTCAAGTAATCTATATCTAAATTGGAGTTGAAATCTTTCAATTGATAAATTTTTGCAACCATATCATGCTAGATCACCTCATGTCTAATTTAGTCATTTTTTTGAGTGATAACATACCCCATGTTGAATCATAGCATTAAGCACAAAAAGATATATTGCAAGATTTTTGTGATTGAACAACATTGCAGCATAAAATGATCATATAAAAGAATGACCACAGATTAACGGTTTCTTAGATGTGTTTAAAAAAAATCATATAAAAGAATGGACCACAGATCTAACCTTCCTTAAATGCATGTGGTTAAAAAAAAAAACAAGAATACAAGTATATCCAATTTTTTTTTTTTTTTTTTTTTTTTTTTTTTTTTTTTTTAACATCAATCTTATCAATTTATTATTGGTTAAACTCTAACGGCCACCTAATAACCCAAGTTACACAAAAGAAAATTATAGAAATTAATTTTACTTAGATATAACATAAATATTCTGAGCATAAACAATATATTACAATTGAAATCAAACCTCATCATCAAAAAGATCAAGGATAAATTTATGTAAATAGAAAAAAAAAACATATATACCTTGATGATTCGGGTTCGGATGTTTGATGTTAAGTTGACAGCATTCAACTGATCAGACATTAGTAAAACTTGTTAAAATTGACGAGGCTCAAAGGAATGTGAATGCCAAACGCTCAAACAAATTTATCATTATTTTTTTAAAAAAGTATAAATAAACATAAAGTATCATTAACTTCAAACAGAGAAAAAGTGAACAATTAATAAAAAAAAGTGAATAAAGATTAAAACGACATACTTGGAAAGAAGAGGGCGGAGTTAATTGATGTCTGTTTCCATTATCTTCGTTATTAGACACCAAACGTCCCCTGGCAACGAGTGATGATGGTAGAACAAGTAATTTTTTTTTCATTTAACAGAAAGAAATATGTTCTATGAATCGAAATTTCATAGCGCACTTGGAGAAATCATACAATTTTATATATATATTTGTATAAAAACAAAAGGTATAACTTGACAAAGTACAAAATTAAGCGCTATAAATATCGAAAAAAATTTATGAAAATTTTGGACAAATGATTTTTGTTCAAAAACTAAGTTTATGAAAATCAGGTAAAGAGAAAAATATCAGATACCATGAAGGTGTAGAAGACGGCGCCATTAGAATGTCCAGTTATTTGAAAGCGCAGAGCTTATTCTCGTACTTGTTTTTTTTTTTTTTTGAAAGTCGTACTTGTTTGATTGTAATGAAGTTGACATGGCCCCATTTATAGAATATCGCTTTGGAAAAAAATTAATTAGAAAGAATATTATAATGCTATTTTTTAATGGGATAAATTTTTACACATTTTGCATTTATGTCGTTGCGTCAGAAAAGTAAATTTAGGCAATTTTGAATGAAATAATTTATAATATATATATTTTTTTGCATATTGCATTTAAGAAAGAATAATAACTCGATAAATGATAATTTTTGTAAAAAATGTAAAAAATATAAATAATAACGGGATTCAATTTTTTAGAAAATATCTCCGTAGGTCAACGGTACAAAATGTTGTGCGTTGGCTGGGTTGGTCGAGTTCAGCCCTACTTGATTCGATACGTGACATTGTGGCTTACCATGAGGGATGTGGTTAAATGCTTAATGTCCACCTACTTATCACCAATTGGTTTTAAGTAGGATATGGCAACCAGATAGCCAAAGAACATTGTTGGTTATGCGTGCTTGATTTACAGCAGTCACACGATGGGTGACCTCTTGAGAAGTAAGTATAGTGCATTGTTGAGATCCATCAATTGGCATCAGAGCCGAGGTCATCGATGGTAAGGCAAAACCGAGTCCAGTCCCATATGGGATGTGGGCGTAGGTCGGTCCAAGGTCCAGTCTTAGAAAAAGGAATAGTGGTCGCGAAGGCTAAGGACCGAGTCAGGCATGCTGCACACTAGCTTGGGTTTAAAAGTTTC